>WEYU01000091.1:0-12604 GCA_011036685.1 Fusarium cf. nygamai | reverse complement strand
GCCATCATGCACTCTACTGCTGGAAGGTAGGACATGAAGACCTCTGTTTCTTGAGAAGCTTGAACTAATGCGCCCCATAGTCTGATCGGTATTGGTGAGATCGTTCTCCTACCTCTTGACGTCCTCAAGATCAAACGCCAGACAAACCCCGAGGCTTTCCGTGGCCGTGGCGTCCTCAAGATCGTTGCCGATGAGGGTTTTGGCCTGTACCGTGGCTGGGGCTGGACAGCTGCTCGTAACGCCCCTGGATCTTTCGCTGTATGTGTGGCCTCTTCTCCTTGAGTTGATTCAGAAGACTAACTTGGTGTAGCTGTTTGGTGGATCTGCTTTTGCCAAGGAGTATATTTTCCATCTTGAGGATTACAACAAGGCCAGTTGGTTCCAGAACTTTATTGCTTCTATTGCTGGTGCTTCCGCTTCTCTCGTTGTCTCTGCTCCCCTTGACGTTATCAAAACCCGTATCCAGAACCGAAACTTCGACAACCCTGAGAGTGGCTTCCGAATTCTCTCCAATATGGCCAAGAATGAGGGTCCTGGAGCATTCTTCAAGGGACTTGTCCCTAAGGTACGTTCACCATCATAGAAGTGATGGCCGTCTTTCTGTGGCCCGCCAGCTCCCGATCAACTCCCGTCCCCACTCAAGAACTTCTCGACGCTAACTTATACCGCCCTGCAGCTGCTCATGACTGGTCCCAAGTTGGTTTTCTCTTTCTGGCTTGCCCAGACTTTGATCCCTGCCTTTGACATTGCATTCAAGAAGTAGAGATGAAATTATGCAATATTTGAATTCATGTTAAAGATAGATATACGAATCTAGATAGGTACCATCTGGACGCTGATGACGAAGACAGCTTAAATGGGAGTTTAGACGGATCAGGTTATTAGGTTTGCTACGATAGACACGCCGCTGCGCCGATATGAGAGGATCGGCTTCGCTTGGAAGCGAGGCAATCTGTTAGTGAAGCAGTGGGGAGGCACTCAACTCTGTATAAATAAAGCGATTTGATTTGATAAATGCCATCCGTTCTAATCGGGAGATTCCTATGGGACAGAACAAAATTCAAGGCCTAGGCGACAAAACCATATAGGTAAGCCAGCCTGAGCTTGAGGTAAGCTTGAATGAATTCGTTTGGCCATCGTCTTGTAAGATCTGAATTTTTCTTTGGGGCTTGGGTCATACCTTATTGAAAGGCGTAATGTGATGGTGCTGGACTTGCTTACTCTCAACGTCACCTATCTACCAGGGCATCAGAGCGGTAGGCACAGTTACTTTGTTTAGATTTGCTCGATGCAGCCGCGAGCAAGGCCATGATCCCTGTCAAATTCCACAATGATGTATTTCATAGGCCCCTCTTCACAGGGCGGCCCAAAGGCCCTCAATTCGTGGTGTGATCTGCTCTGTTGTGAGCTTGTGATTTGGCAATGTCAACCGGGGGTGCGGTACAACGACAGCCTAACGTCGAGTTGATTATCAGTGCGGGAGGTTGCTCGGCAACCAACCAGGCCCGAAACAAAAAATAAACCAGGTTGAGGTGACCGCAACGGACAGCCAAAGATTGAGTTATAGCTTCTCCCAACGCCATCTGAATTAAACAATGCAACCAAATTTGATGCTCTAACTCCATTTCCTCCAATTTCATCATCCTCTTGTATCTGATACCCCCTTGAATTGTTTGTTATACTACCTGCTTTCCTGCTTGTTAGTTGCAACGAATATATTCAGATACTTACACCGCATTCCTCAATCCCCACCGACTTTTGTTTGCTCTCTTGTAAATAGCGTGGCTGCGGCGCCGTCCGCATTCTTGCCATTGAGACCAACACGCTTCTCACATACCATTACTTGTTTCCAAGGAACCAGGACAGACATGTCTTCTTCGGAGCGAGACAGTTCTTACGACGGGGACTTTCAGCTGAGACATCAACAGTCGGCTTCTTCAGATCCCAATATTCGAGCACTTGTTCCAATGTAAGTTTTCTTGTATATGCCCTCATGCGTCTCTTGCGCCGACTAACAGGGAACAGGTGTTTTCGGCGCGCTTTTGTGGGTACAATGATGCTGACGTCAATCTCACAGCATCGCTTCGCTGATAAGGACCCTAGTATCGACGTTCTCATCTTTAATATTATGTGCAAACGTAATCCATTTCACTTTTTCCCTAGTTCTTCTATCGCGTTCGAGATGTCTACAGAGAGGCTTTGCTACACGAGAAGCATTGTGTCATTAGAGGCCAGATTCTGCTCAAAGCTTAACATCTTAGGGGCTTACAAAGCTTTTCCGACAATGGCTATACAGCCAATCTCGACCTGGCAGCTCTGAATTAATCTATTTTCAATTATTGATAGAAAATCAGCTTACCTTGGCGCCTTTTCCCAGTTCTGAAACTGTCACACAAACCCGAGCAGGCTTGGGATTGGGGATCGTCGCAATATCCATAGCAGAGTCAGCGTTCTTCATCGGGATGTTTGAACATGACACCTACAAACTTCATTCGTTGCCGCAAAGTCGTTAGTGTTCGTCAGGTAGATATTGCACTACGAGTGAATTAACATGGACACTCATGACGCGAGGTGAGTCTGTAGTACCTTGAGGATCTTGTCAAGCCCACTTCTGGCTTCACGGAGGACAAACTCTAGCAGTCTAAGTGCCGCTGTCTATGAACAGTCAGTTTTAGTGTTTAGATTGAGGCACTTGGCGACTTAATGTTTGTTCAGAGACATCATCGGATGCAAGAACACCAGTCGTGGGATCAAGACCAATCTTTCCACTTGTATATACAAGGCCATTATCGACAAGAGCTTCTGAAAGAATTGGGGACGAGAAGCCGGATCGGTTGATAACTAGTCTGTTGGCCATTTTCTGGTCCTGATATCAGTGTCGAAAGAAAAGTATATAACATATGCGGATAGTTTTCACAACACTGGAAGTCGCTATATATACTCATTTCATAGTTGTCTATACGTTGAATGAGAGTTACGACTTCCGTCACAATGTGGACACTGCCGGTGTTGTCTCACATCTACTAATTCCCACTCGATCAGGTCGCGAGTCGTTGGTGACATGGACAGTCCTATCAACGGCCAATGATTGAGGGCACTCGTATGCTTCCGGGGCTAGACGCAACTGGGCCGTGTTAATTCGTCTGCTATTGTTGAACCGTAAAAAGAGGGGAGGCAGGGAAAAAGAGAACCTGTATACTGCGAGATGAAGATATGCAATTTACTCTAGCCTAAATTTAGAAGGCTCTAGACTAAGGTTAGCTTAATATCTGCTTCTCAAGTCTTAGGTTTCCTTGCTCCCTGAGGACCTGGTACCATGAAGTCAACGGAGCTCGGAGAAGACAAGAGCCCACGCCAGTTGCCGAAACTCCACAACAGACAAGTCTATGCAGAGGAGGAACAAGCATTCATCAACCATTTGAATCGAAGTTTCGGTCATCTTATGTCCTTTATGTTATTCTTCTTCTTGGTTATTCACAAGGAGTTATTCAGGAGCTGGAAACTCGTCTATGAGCTCACTCAGCAACCAATCTACCCCCGTAGTTATCCCCTTACCGAGACCACTTCGCCGACAGTTGCTGCATGACGGGATTTGTTCGTCGCACTAAACAAATGTGAGCCTTAGCATTGGAACATGCCTAGCGGTATAAACCTTCAACTTTCTGTCTTTGCAGCTAATGCATGCAACAAGAGTTCTGCTACCAGTCCTTACGCGTTGCGCCGCCCCTCTGGCTGGTCGGCTCTTGATGACCTCAGGCATGGTTGACCAATTCGCTGATCTCAGGACTGTAGGGTAAAGTGAATCTGTGGGTCTGGAAGAATCTGGTTGCAAAGGGGTATGTGAGATGAGACCACGCACGGAAGAATCCGTGTTCAACAACAGCTGAGAAAGTCCTACAATGATAAATCGAATGCTACAACATTCAAATTCTCGTCGCGAGATGGACATAGGGCAAGTAACTGTCAATGGTCCAAGGCCCAGTCCTTGTGTGACACGAGCAGCGTCAAGGACATTGAGGTTTGGAGAAAAGATGGCCATGAGAGTACCGATGCAGTAGATGAGAGTATAAAGCCGATAGGACCAGAGTCTTCCGATTCAGTCATTGATGAAGAAGGTGAGTGCTGAGCCGACTCCGAAGCCCACGTAGACGATGGAAACGAAGACTCGGATTTCATCTGCGTTCGTTCCCGAGATAATTTTGAAGTGGTTCTGGAAGCCAGGAAGTAAGGGTATAACGGATGATGCACCCTGATCCCAAACTTCGGGTACAACGTAAGCGACGGACCCAGAGGCGAAATGGGTAATTACTTACTGACGGGAAATCCACCAAAGGCATAGACCAATGATGAGAGCAGGAGATGTGGATTGAAGATAACCTCGCGGGGTGCTTCGCGTATGGCCTTTCCATAGCCTGCCATGGGTGCGCTGCGAAGCATGTTCTTGAAAGTCATCTTGAGTTGTTGAGCAGTGAGTTGAATGGCCAAGGAAAAGTGAATGATTGATCCATAAGCTGGGAGACAATGGATATATATCTACTTCTGTTTGTTGTTTGAGATAACAAGCGATAGTTCAAGATCAACTGCATAAACGATCTTACCCCAGAGACACCCAACTATCGATAACCTACATCATGTTCAGTTACATAGTGATAAAGTTATCCGTGGGATTGAGTTTATGTCTAAGAGCGGAGAGTGGAGTCGGCAATTGATAGTTTATAAGTTAGTCGACTCCGATAGGCCCTTCGTATTCTTCCGAGCTTTGGCATTCTATCAGTGACACTCTATCAACCAACCCCGCTTCATGGTTTGCCTCCGTTTGCGGGGTATGCTACAATTTGACAAGCTCCCTGCGTGACATATCATGTGTGAAGTCCATTTTCAATGGTTTGGGGATGTTGGCGGGATGAGGCTTGTTGTGTGCGCCTTATCTTGTGGTGCCAATGGAGGCTTCAAGATATTCGCTGAAGCTCCAAGGGCCCGAGAGTGATATTGTGACAAATATTCTCAGGCATGTTCTTATTATTTACAGTTTATTTTTCAAAAGCTGGATTTCATACAATCAATATTCTTCTAGGATCGATCGATAGAGTAAACTGGTAAGCCTGATTCCCTGGATCTTGCACACCGGTCTTCATGGGTCCAGTGGCTAGTTCCCGATGTACTTATTTCACTGTCTGCCGTTCAACTGATAGGGCTTGTGAAGTCCTTAATTCTACAGCGCCCTGACTCTCCAAATTGACCACTGCGAAACTGGGACGAACTTCGACCTCTCCCTTATTCCCTAAGGCACCTCTTTCCGCGTCCACAACGACCTGACTTGTTTTGACTATTTTTAGTTCGGCTTGATCTTCTTCACATCAACGTCGTGCACCTTGCTGTGTAGCCATTGGAGAGAAGACCATGTCAAGGTCAGTAATCCTGATGATCCAACAAAGACTGCAACCCGCTGAATAGCACTGAACTGATCCATCATGGGATACGGATACCTATAAGTGTTAGCTTGAATCAGATCAAATGTCGACAGCTATACTTACCAGCCATTTTGGTAATAGCACAACTCAATCCAACACCAATAAACGACAGCCAAAATAGTACTGGTGAACATCATGCTCCTCGTAGCGACAGTCGCTCGGGGACTGCACAACAGCAAGTCCGGCACCAATATCACTGCGGGTATCAAGTGATATCCAAGGTCAGCCCAAGGATTGATGACCAGGTCGGCTGGCATGAGCAGAGATGGATTGTGGAATTTGATAGACCAGTATAAGACAGCAATCATGACTTCAAGAGGTGTCGCAAGAAGTGAGATAGTGTCTTTGGTCCTTGAGAAGCCGTCATGTCTTGTAAGATCTGCGATGAGGCCAAGGGTAGAAGTGATAAGAGATAAAGTGAGGCCCACGACAGTGAGAAGCTGGAAGTACCACCCGAAAGAATCAGAGTATGCTGAGTCCCATGTTGTCAAGAGGTAAAAGCTGTAGGAAAAAGAGAGCGTTCCAAGACCATGTAGAAGGATCTTGGTAGGGCTGGTCTGTGTAGGCGAATCGATTGGAAGAGTGTATGCCATGATCAAACCCGGTTGACTTTTAGGAAGTGAAGCCATGAAGGTGGCGCTTCGCAGGATAACGGAATTATATCTGGCCTTGGATGCTGTGAACAAGACCCTACAGGAATATCTATTAATAACCCCCAGCGGTAGCAAATTTTCCGTTGGACCCCAAAGTGCACGATAGAGGCTCAGCCTCAGAGGTACTGATAAGATCGCAGCAAGGTTGGGTGCCAATTGCATGGGTCTAATCGCGTACCAGATTTAGTGCTTATTTTTCCGGTGGAGCGAAAATAGCTCGTGTCTCCTGCAGATTCGTCCCCATTCTCTTACATGAGCGGGCTCAAGCAGAATGCAGTAAATGACCCAATAATAGCGAGCAACATGAACTTGCGTAAAACGTAAGCGCTGTTGGCGGGTTTCTGAACNCGAAAATAGCTCGTGTCTCCTGCAGATTCGTCCCCATTCTCTTACATGAGCGGGCTCAAGCAGAATGCAGTAAATGACCCAATAATAGCGAGCAACATGAACTTGCGTAAAACGTAAGCGCTGTTGGCGGGTTTCTGAACAGTGATAATGTGCTGTTGTGACTCCAGGGCGAGCTTTCAGCTGCCGTTATCAGGCTTGCACGAGATGGTGCAATGCAACGCCAGGATACCCGACACCTGATAACAATACACGGTACTGGTTGTGTTATTATTACCAATTACCAGTGCAAAAGGTGTCTAAGGATAAGACAGTTGCGGCTGAGATCGCAGGTTACATGAGTGGTTTCACATGCCATCTTGCTCAACCAGACCCCAAGTCTTCGGAAGAGATTTTACTCTGCAGCATCTCGACTTTTCCGGCACCACGTGGCGGAGCATCATTACCTCGAATATCCGAAAGAAGCCAATGATGAGTGTGTCTATGCGAGGCCAATGCAGCAGGGGTCATAAGGCTTTTGACTAAGCGCCCGTAAAGTGACCCTAGATGTCTGCATCACCCAGGACATCAATGATAAAAAAGCCCTCAAAACTCGACAGTTTCGGATATCTCGGGCCATTTTTGGACTGTTGTGGTATTCGTAAGGCTTACAAGGCGCAGTGCATATGCGGCTGTAGGGCATTGACCAATATTTACAAGGTATCTTGCAGAAAAGAAAGTGGATCTGCGGAACACAAGCCGGAAGGAGTAACAATATCATCGATTTCTTCCGTGTACTACCATTTCTAGAAGACCAGGAAAAATTCCCTCATCTGAAGTGGCCATTCTTGTACTACATGGTGGCTTGTAGGTTTCAGATACCCATTCGATTTAGCAATACCAAGCTTTTTGAGGTCCTGACATGTGAAGAAGACCCAGTAGGTGCGGCCTGGCCCGTCCGCAAGGCACTAAAATAGTACACATGATGCCATGCCAGCTGGCATTTTAGACCCCGATCGTGCATGAGATAAGTGACATCGCGGGTATCATGACAGAGTTAGTTTATTCAGCGGCGCTTATGGGACTTCACCCTTGACTCTCAGGGCTGAGCTAGTCAGCCCCCAAAGATTAGAAGATGTTCCAGACCTGAAGATATCGTGGTGAAATTTGTGAGTACAGATGTTGGGCTAGATTAAGGACTGTGGTGTCGTACATAAAGTAGCCTGGATCCACAGATCGACATAACTTCATACGATTTAGTTGAGACAACCACTACCACTGGTCGCGGAAGCAATGTTTCTCTCCTTTATACCCATACTCTCTGTTATTCTCTTAGCCTTGGTGCTTAGAGCTACATTCAACTACTCCCGTGGTCCACTTGCACACCTCCCTGGACCATGGTACACCCACTTCACTGGTCTTCCATTATTATACACAAGAGCAGTTGGAACCAGTCGTCAGCATCTTCGCCATCTTCACAAGGTTCACGGTCCGGTTGTAAGAGTTGGACCCAAAGAGGTTTCGATTAATAGCGTTGATGGCTACTACAAAGTGCATGGCGTGGGTAGCCACTGCCTGAAAGCACCCGTCTTTGACCATATCCGCTTCAGCCACTCATCTATGCTCTTCACCATGCGAGATCCTCGTATCCACTCTGAACGGAAACGGATTATTGGTAGAGGTTTTGCATCAATAAAGGAAGAACAGGAAGTGAAGATTCATCGATTGGCTTGTCGGGCAGTAGCCAACATCAAGCACGAGGCTAAGAGAGGTCAGGCCGATGTCTACAAATGGTGGCGCTGCCTCGCTGTTGATGTCGTCAGTGAGATGTCCTTTGGAAAATCCTTCAACTTGTTACATTTTTTCGGCNCATCAAGCACGAGGCTAAGAGAGGTCAGGCCGATGTCTACAAATGGTGGCGCTGCCTCGCTGTTGATGTCGTCAGTGAGATGTCCTTTGGAAAATCCTTCAACTTGTTACATTCGGGTGGAAAAGGTCTGCCCCTTTATACGGCCTTGAGCAATGCTGGTCCCTCTGTGGTTTTCCAAGCTGTACTCCCCCGCAGACTCATATCACTGTTCAAGTGGTCTCCTATTACCTGGCTGAGAGAAGTTGGCCAAGTCACGGAAACCATCTTCAATCGAGTAACGGCAGCCCTCGGAGAACTGCGAGTGTCGTCAAATTGCGGTCCGAGCATCGCCCGTCACTTATTAAGCCAAGAGGTCAAGGGCAAGAAACCCAGCTTGAACGACGATGAATTGAGCTCTGAGGTTAGCATGCTTCTTGTTGCCGGCTCAGATAGTACGGCTACGACTTTGACATATGCGACGTGGGAAATCGTCAGAGATCCCGAACTCCGGAGACAGATCGAGGAAGAGGTCGGAAGCCTGCCTATGAACTTCACGGCCAAGGACGTCGAGGTTCTGCCCCTCTTGAATAGTGTCTTAGAAGAGATTCTTAGGATGTATAATCCTGCAGGAGCACTAGTAGAGAGACTCGTACCTCCGAGTGGTCTCTCCGTTCATGACTGGGATATCCCCGGAGGTACAATGGTCTACACGACTGGATGGCTTATTTCCCGTCTTGAAGATGTCTTTCCCGAGCCGGATCGGTACGTGACTCCAACCTACAATGGAGCGAGAACAATTGCTGAATTGACAAGATTTGATGCTACCAGATTCCTACATCCGACCCAAGAAATGAAACGAGCACATGTTCCTTTCAACATCGGTGCGAGGAGATGCGTTGGTATGCATGTGGCTCGGATGGAGATCCTTATTACTTTGGCTCTTCTTTTCCGAGAGTGTAGAGGCTTACGGTTACATCATGCCATGGAGAAGGAGATGATGGCACAGGTCGGAGAGTTCTTTATAGTACCGAAAGCAGGACGATGTGAGATTGATTTTGAAGGAAATTAGATTATACATAAGCAATTCTATTTTTGCTTATCCTATGTTATTCGCGTTACTTGAACAGCCATCCAACTTTGGTAGAAGTTGTTATCCTTATATTAGTATGGGGAATATACAGGACTCACTGCCCTTAAGCTGTGCGCTATAGCGGGTCGGTCAGTCACACGGGGATAAGGTCAATAAGGTCNTGTGAGATTGATTTTGAAGGAAATTAGATTATACATAAGCAATTCTATTTTTGCTTATCCTATGTTATTCGCGTTACTTGAACAGCCATCCAACTTTGGTAGAAGTTGTTATCCTTATATTAGTATGGGGAATATACAGGACTCACTGCCCTTAAGCTGTGCGCTATAGCGGGTCGGTCAGTCACACGGGGATAAGGTCAATAAGGTCAAAGTTGAAGGTTATGAATGGATAAGTTGCAAGGTCTAAGTAAGTCTATGAAATTCGGGTGTCTATGGAATACGGGCCAAAACTCATATTTGAAATGTGGGCCGAGCCAGCAAGACGTGAGGCGTGGCTCCTGATAGATCGACCAACCGTTCAAGTAGTTCAAGCTCTTTCATGTCTCAACCTGTACTGGTTCGCGATAAGAGATCTAGACCGAGCTCGGATCAACGCGGGTATGTCTGATAATCTATGAATATAATGTTGAATCTCCTCAGCTAAGCATGCCACATACTAGTTATGGCTTATGCATCAGCCACTACATTTCGCTCCGTTAACCTCCCAGACAACGAGACGCGGACAAAGAACGAGCTGCAGCTTATAGAAAGAAAGCACGGATGCTTTTGGGCAATGCTGGTCAACGATGTGTATCTCTTCCTTTCCCGAAGCATATGCGAAGAACGCCTGGGAGGAAGCTTGTAATGTGCCACTTCCCGTTGCATCAGATGGCTTTGTTAGTGATGGGAACGTCGGGCATCACTACCACATGACGGTGGAGTGGAAGCCAGAAGGACTCAACGACGAGCTTAATCCCCCTTCATCAATCATGGCGGAACACATGAGACTCATGGGGGTTTAGTAAGTTCCTAATCATGACGTTCGGTGACAACAGTAATATTCCATTTGTTCTCAAGGGTTAAAATCCAGCTTATAAACAGATACAAGCAGGAAAGTCCAGACGTCACCCAAATCCTGCACTTGTTCAGCTTGGCGAAAGATATTTATGACTCGAGCCAGTTTTTTCCTTACGTTACAGGCAACGAGAGTACTGGCAATATTGCACGGCTGCTAGGACTACACTCATTATACCGTCTTTGCCAAATAGTTCTTCTCTGTCCCCTCGTGTCTCTTTTCTCTGGTCCACTGGGCATCAGAGGAGAAACGACTCAGAACCACGCAGAAACAATTATCAAGCATGCCATTTACCACGGGCATCTGATCCGGGACTATATCGCCAGACGGCAGGATGTATCGAAACTCAGTTCTCATGTCGGCTTTGCTAGCTTTGTGTCGACATCAATCATCCTCACTCTCTTGAGGTCCAGGGCTCGCCGACATCATGATGATGGAAATACACGGAATCATGTGTCCCACTCACTTGTGACACTGATTCAGGATAGTATCGATATACTTAGCATTCTCCAGACTTTCTGGGAGCACCTAGAGCCAATGGTAAGATAAGCACCTTCTGAAATGTGCAAGAGCATATCTGACATACATCAAACAAACTAGGAGCCTGCAACGTGCTGCTGACCTAGTACTAGGACCGTTCGACCGCGACCGGCATAGTATCACAGGAGACGAGTCGAGGAATATCGAAGTCCCAATGACAGGAGTCAATAGTCCAGCGCGCGAGGAAGATGTCATCGCCACTACGTATATCGAGTCTCCAGAGTATCCGAATGCTCAGCAATCCGCGAGCTCCTACATGAATGCCCATTTTGGCGTTACAGATAGGGCCGTGGAACATATAACTCAGAGCGTGGATGAGACTGCTGATTGGCATCATAATAACCTAATCGAGTGGTGTCAGACAGAGGGACTCCTCGACATTGGCGATGACTTCTTGGACATTGGCGCTTCAGTCGATTGGAACATGGACTTGGACCTATTGACGGGTTTCTCCTCGCAGATGGCGTGACCTTGTTATGTATAGATACCTACATACAGCCCAGTGCCCCATAAGGCGCATCAAGGAAATTCCTTGGCGGGCAAAATCTTGGCTGATACTCTTCCGAAGCCAATTGCACGATCTCCCGAGCCAGCCCATCCTTCCATAGTAACAATATCGCCATCTTCCAACCAAACCAGTTCGGATCCATCAGATAAGGTGAAAGGCCGAGTGCCGCCCAACACAAGCTCAGCCAAACATCCAGATCTACGAATTGGGTCATGATCACTGCCAAATTCTTTGATCTGCTCGGTGCTGGAAGAGAGCGTACCAGTGCCGAGTAAATCACCCGTTTCTAGACCGCATCCAGAGCTACTATGATGAGCTACCATCTGAAAAGGTGACCAGTGGAGGTGTTTAAGATCAGACTTTCCGAGCAGGTCTTGAGTTACTCCGTTTCCTATTTTATAGGTTAGAGAACGTTAACTCTAGGATGTCACTGATGTTTTTGAGAACTTACGGGACAATGATGTAGAAACCCTTACTGCAACATCGTCTTGACATCGAAGAAACGGTATGGTCGTGCTCTTTCCTCCTCTCAAGCCCAGATCTTCGGTAGTTAGTAGTGCACCAGCCTCCTCCAGCGCCTCAACTGTCACGATCCAAGGCGAAATACTCGTCGCTGTAGCTTTACCATTGAATGGTCCCAACGGAGCCATCTCATAGAATTGTATATCTCTCGCACTCCAGTCATTCAGAATTACAAACCCAAAGACATGGTCACAAGCTCTGGACGCTGGAGTCGGTTCACCATACTTGATTGGATTGGAGATGAAAACTCCCACTTCGAGCTCAAAGTCGAACTTCTCGCTCGGAGCATATATTGCACCGTTGGGTCCGGGAATGATACCATGAGGTCTAGTGACGTTCTGGCCACTGGCGATGACCGATGATGCCCGGCCGTTGTATGCCGCTGGTAGATCGAAGAAGTTCTGAGGGACTTCACTGTATCCTGCCATTCGGCCCATCTATCATGTGCAGGTCAGAGATTGGCAAGATGTTATCAAAATAGCCTGACATACTGTTTGAACGTGCTCTAGCGAGCACATGAAGTCCGTGAAGCCGCCAATCTTCATTGGGACGTGCATGGTGACTTGGTCAGCTGCGATGACGCCGTTATCC
>WEYU01000090.1:0-12609 GCA_011036685.1 Fusarium cf. nygamai | reverse complement strand
TATGGGTTACTAAAACTTCGCCGAAAAGGTAGTAGCGCAGGAAATCAGCTGCCACCTCGTGGCGAAAGGTGTGAACCTTGTGCTCGAGCTCTGAGAGCCTCTGAGAGAGGCTATTGACAAGGCTTGCCTCATCCATAGTCTACTCGTATACCTACCTGCAGTACTCGTAGTGCCTTGAGTTTTAACAGGTTCCTCCAGGCGAGCTAAGACTAGACAAAGAGGGATGTCTCGGTATGCGCATGACGCAACAAGCTCGGGAAAGATATTTGCCTTGCCAGAGAAAGGGATTTTTATGAGTGCCGGCACGTGAAGGATTTTGCAGGATTGTGAGTTGTAAGGGCGGGAGATAAGTAAATCAACGTTAGTTAGAATGGGGATTTTTGATTTTGACGGCGACGAGGCCGTGGGCAGACCAAAGACAAATCGAGGTTTGGGGGGATGATAGTGCGAACATTGGTATGCCTAACAGCGGCCCTGGTTCTAAGTCTGGCTAGACCATTCTAAAACTCGACATAGTTACAATGGGTCTCGATCAATCTCTACCTATCCGTATATAAGTACAGAGGTTAGGCCGAAAAGTCTTTACCTACACTAAAATTAATAAAAGTAAGGTAAAAGCCTTAATACTTTAAAATAGTTATTTTTATAGTAGAAAATTCTTACCTTTTAAATACTTATTTTACCTTTTATTTCTATAACTTTTTTAATATATATAAGAATTCTTTTTATTTACTTCTTAATCTTTAATTATAAAAAGTTATTTTATAACGTGTTTGATAAGCATGCGACGCATCCAAGTATGCGACGCACTGTACTGTATAACTATAAAAAACCTACCCTATAGTATTTTCTTACTGTAAATAAAATAGTAAAAAATCTAATAAAAATATTTCTTAAAATAGTATAGCTAGTTTTATTAAATTATATTTTTAAAAGAATTTTAGCTATTTTATTTTATATAGAAAAGCCTAAATANTTTTTTTTAAAAATCTAGAAAAATTAATATAGCTTATTTTAAGACTTATATATAAGGTATTAAAATTATAGCTATTTTAGGCTTAAGTAAGGCTTTTTATAAGCTTTTAAAAATTGGATTTTAAGGTATATAGGGTAATGCGTTGCATACTTAGATATATCACATGCTTATCAAACACGTTATAGCTTTTTATTTATAAATAGCTTCTTTTTTATTTTTTAAAGTGCTTTTTTTTATAATTACTTTTTTTTAAATAAAGTTAAGTTAGTTTAATTATATTTAAATTAAATAAATTTAAATATTAAAAAAAGTACTAAACTTTATATAAATTATATAAAGTTTATTATATATTATAAATATAAATAAAAGCTTAATTTTTTAAAATAATTATATTAAGCTTCTTTTTTATATATTTTTTTATAAAAAAAATAATAAAATAAAAATAACTTAATAATATTTTTATTAATTAATTTCTTTTTATAAGCCTTTTATAAACTTTTTAGTCTTTTTTCTTTTATTTTTATATAAGCTATTAATTAAGTAAATTTTAAAGCTTTAAATTTTTTATATTATTTTTAAGCTTTTATTATTCTTTTATAATTAACTTAAGCTTTTTATTTATTACTTTTAAAGCTATAATAACTTCTTTTTTTCTTTATTAAAGACTTAATACTTTAATAATAAAAATGAGCTTTTTTATTATAAGTAAAACTACTTTAAAATATAAATTTAATATTCCTATCGGTAGCTATGATTCATATTAGCAACTATGACCAACAGAGGGAAAGTCAGGTCGGGGAACGTACTTAAGTGCAATGGATGCACCAGGCTCGGTGGGGTAAACGAAGAAGGTTAACATAGCTGCCGAGGGATAAGCCGTATTTATACTACTTAATCAAGGCAGCAATTACGCCACATAGGCAGATAAACCTTCTTTAATTTTAACTTTTATAATTTTAGCCTACTATAGGAGCCTTACTATTAAAGCCTCTATTAAAAAAGCTAAAAGCTTAATAGCCTTATATAAGGCTAATAGTAATAAAAAAAAATTAATATTACCTTTTTAATATTTATAAATATAAATATATATAAAATACTTATTAAATTTCTTTTAAACATAATAGTTACTTTAATAATAATAAAAAAATAATTAAAGTTTTATTAAATTAAAGTATTAGTTTTTTAATTATTAATTAAATTTTTTTTTTATTATTATAATTAATCTAGGCTTTTTAATTAACTTTATTTCTTTATATTTTATAGCTTTAAAGATCTTCTTTATTATTAATTTTAAAATCTTAATTCTTTAAAAGCTAAACTTATTAACTTTAATAATAATTAAATTTTAATTTTTCTTTATATATTTTAAAAGCTGCTTTAAATATTAATTATTTTTAATTAAAAAGTTAATAATTTTTTTTTAATTACTATTAGCTTTATATAAGGCTATTAAGCTTCTAGCTTTTTAAATAAAGGCTTAAATAGTAAGGCCTTTATAGTAGGCTAGTATTATAAAGGTTAAAATCAGTTAATATTTATCTACTTTAAGTAGTATAATTACTACCTTAACTAAGTAGTATAAATACTGCCTATAGGTCCCTTAGTAGCTATATTAATCTTCTTCCTTTACCTTATCTAAAAGATCTTTAATTAACCTTTATAATATACTAGGCCTAGTATATCTATTATACTTAAGTATATTCCTTAACTTAACTTTCTATATCTATTAGTTATAGTTACTAATATTTATTATAACTACTATTATAATACCTGCTATTTATAATAGCCTACAGGCTAATTAGACCTATTATATAACTAACTATAACCTTATTAATATAATTAAATTAGCCCTAGGTTAGGCTAATAGCTATAAATACTAAAAGCTATATATAATAGCTATAACTATTATAAAGAACTTCTTATTAAAGAACTAGTCTAGCTTAATTAAGATAGCTATTTTTAACTATATCTTAATTTACTTAATTAGTTATATAGATTTAGATTTCTTAAGTTATAAGATATTACTAGATTAGCTAGAGGAAAAGCTATTATAGCTAGAGGCCCTAAAAGAAGTTATAAAGTAAGGTAAGACCCTTATAGCTAATTAGGCTACTTTTCTTACTACTTTTAGAGGTAATTTAGCTAGGTATAAAGAGTAGCTTATAAATATAATTATTAAGGCTAAATAGATAGTCTATATCCTCTTAATTATATAAAATTAAAGATAAAGGCAGGGTAATAGCAGGATTTAAAGGAATTAAGTTAACTTTTATATAAGTTAGTTAGTAAAAGTTAAATTAACTTAAAGTTAATAATAACTTTATTAATTAAATATATATACTAAGGTATATAATTAATTAACCCTAAGTATTAATTAGCTATATTTATCCTTAATTTATATTCTTTATACTATATTACATTATCTTATAGCCTGATCTAATCTATTACTAACCTGCTAAGCTAGCTTTAGTCTACTAACATTTATAGTTTTTTCTTTAATACTAAAACCTTTATTTCCTAATTTACCTTTTTTCCTCTCTTTCTTCCCTTACTTCCCCTCCTTTACGCTATAATAGTCTTTAATTAATGCCGAATTACTGCATTGGGTATATAAGAGGGCATTCAGAAGGGTATATAGGATCAATTCCTAGAGTAGGCCTTGGTGTTATGGGATAAATACTAAGGGCCGGATTAACTATAACCCGCTATTTAGGAGGGCTATAATTATTATATATTATATAGCTAGCCTCTAAAGAAACCTTCTAGTTATCCTTAACTATTTTATTATTATTTAATATATATATTTTTAATATTAATTAATCTATCTTACTAATCTTCTTTAGAATTCTCTTTATCTAACCGCTTCTTTATAGTCCTTTATTATTAAACTACTTAAGATATTTCTTATAGAATAACTTTATAAGTTCCTTTAATATATTTATAGTCTTTACCTACTAATTATATTTAGGACCCTAGCCTTTCTATCTAATAAAGAATCCTTTAAAAGGAATAGTATTTCTTTTAAGGTATTATATCTATTTCTTAATAATAAAGTTAACTTTATAGTAATTCTTATTAATAGGCTTACCTTTTACTAGCTTAGGTTACTTATTAATAAAGTTATTAATATAAGCAGGTAGAAGATACTTTATAGAGATAACTAAATAGATCTTTTATTAATCTAAGAGCTTTAATTTATAGGTTAAGTTATTTATAACTTACTTAATATAGAAAGGACTAGTTTATTATTATAATTACTTTTTAGATAGCTTTCCTAGGAGATTATAGCTATTATAAAGTTATAGATAGATATAATCTCCCTCTTTTAGTATAATAGGATAGTGCCTCTTATTATACTAATACTTTCCTTTTATTATAGTAAAATCTATAGCTAGTTACACTTCTTTATAAATAACTTCTTAAAGATAGGGAAGACTTATAATATCTTCTATAGGGGTAATAAGATTAAGAGCACTTATTAGCTTAAACCTATAAAGGAATTTATATATACTTATCTTAGTTCTAGTATTATATATTTTATTTAGATTTTACTAAAGTACTAGAAGAATATAAGACTAGTCTACTAAAGGATACTTAATATAATAAAAATATAAAGTAATCTTAATAATCTGATTTCTCCTTTTAGATAAACTATCAGCTTCTAGATAATATACTATAGTTATAGTAAGTCTATATTTAAATTTACTTTATAGCTTTTACTAAAATAGTAAAGTAAGCTTCTTATTATAATTAGAAATAATTACCTTAGGAATTCCTTAGTCTACTATTAGTAATATTTATAATAAGGTAATAGCCTAATCTTTAGTACTATATATAGAATATCCTGGAATTAGAAGATAATATTTACTTACTATATAAGTTATAGTTATAAGCTAATTAAAGAGATTAAACCCTTTAATAGCCTATAAACTTCTAGCTAAAGAGATAGAAAGAAGGTTAGTAATAAAGTTAATTGTAATAGTATATATAGGAGTAATAGGAAGATGAATTAGTATATAATTACTAATTCTTTATTAATAATTAGTCTATCCTAGGTAATATATCTTATAGCTATAAATATACTTTTAGATTCTTATAGTTAAATTATATATTAAAAGACCTAATAGCTCCCTTATTATCCTCTTAATTCTAAGATAATTTTAATCTTTATATACTATCTTTAGGATTTTATTAATTATAGAGTGTAGAATATATAGTTAAAGATATCTATTAGTTTACTTATAATATAGTAATCTATCTTTTAGGGCAAAAGGTATACTATATTTTAAAGTAGATATAGCATCTTTACTATATAATCAATTAGCATTAACTAGCTTATCTATAAAGTCAAGAATTATTTTAAGAATAGGTAGATATTTAGTATTATTAATATATCCTTAAATAAATTTATTTTTTATTTCTTAAGATATAAGCAACTCCACGCCTATATATATATNTTTTAAAGTAGATATAGCATCTTTACTATATAATCAATTAGCATTAACTAGCTTATCTATAAAGTCAAGAATTATTTTAAGAATAGGTAGATATTTAGTATTATTAATATATCCTTAAATAAATTTATTTTTTATTTCTTAAGATATAAGCAACTCCACGCCTATATATATATTATTAAGTACTATATAGTTAAGGTAAAGCCTATAAGCATTTCTATTAGTCTCTAAAGCTTCTAAGTAACTAAAAGTATTAAAGATAAAGTTCTTCTTTCTAAAGATATAAAAGATATATAGCTTATACTCTAAGAGATAGATTAAGGCACTAATAAGCTATCTATTAGCTTAGTTAGTACTTATTATATTAAGTATTATCTTTTTAATAATCTACTTTATTACTAAATAATCTATAAATATAGTAAGAAACCCTTTAAAGGACTTAATATATACTTTAAGTCTTTTTATTACCTAGACTAGCGCTATTATCTTTAACTTTATTAGCCTATATTTTATCTTAGCTACTATTAATATTTTACTAATAAAGTAGATAGGTATAATTATATTAAAGGGAATATAAGAACCCTCTTTTTAGATATATCTATCCTTTATATAATATAGAATAGCTTTAAAGCCTTATTAAATACTAGTGTTAAGCTAAAGGAAAAGATACTTTTTTAGGTTAAGATAAACTAATCCTTTTTTAAAGGCAATCTATTCCTAGATAGTCTAAAATGCGATTTTCTTTATTAATATAGGATTATAATATATTATCTTAGTATATAACTTCCTCTTTCCTTTATTACTATTAATAATCTTATTATTCTTTCTTCCTTCTGCTAATAAGGTAACTTTATACGTTTATAATAGCTTTATAATCTTTATATAGTATAGAATAAGATATTAAATATATCTTATTACTTTAATATACTACTTAAGAGTAGTAAGCTATTATAGAAACTTTAACTTAGTAAAAGTAATAACTCTCTTTATAGTTATTAATAGTTTAAGGGTATTAATATAAAATCCTAATACTTAAGTATTTAGATAGCCTATTTAGCTTTTTATTAGTAAAATTAATAAGTTCTTAGAAATAAAAAGTCTAAAGAGTATATTTATATATTAAGTATACTCTTTAGTAGACTTTAAGAAGATTATAATATTATTAATAAAGGTATAGTAAAAGCTATAGTATAGATATAAAAGTCTATCTATATATTATTAAGTATATATAAGAGAGTTATAAAAGCCTATAGGAGTAACTATAGACCTCTCTAACCCTTAATAACTTATAATTATAAATCTATCTTAATACTTTAATATAACTTTAAACTAAAAGAAGAAAGATAATATATTAATTACTAAGATATAAGTCACACCTTATAAGGCTATAATAATATTTTCTTATCTAGGTAGTAGATAGCTATTAGGAATTATAACTTTATTTAAAGCTTTTAGATTAATTATAGCTTAATCTTTAGGTTTCTTATTAATAATTCTCTAGATAATAAAGACTAAAGCTATAAATAGTATTAGCTTTATTACCTACTTTATTTATTTCTAATTATAAAGCTTATTAAAGATTTAATTAATAAGGTTATAATCCTTAAGTCTATAAGTATATAGTCTTTAAGTAACTCTCTATTTATGCTAATTATTAATAAGAAATATAGTTATTAGTTTATCCTCTAGAATATAAATAAGACCTAAGTCTATCTATAGAGTAGTATACTTAGTATATAGATCTTAAGCTTATCTTATAAATCTAGAGCTATTATTATAAATATAAATTCTATTTAGTATTTTAATCTTAAGGAGATTTAGTTATCTCTAAATATATATTTAATATAATATATAAAGTAATTTTAAAAGTAACTTATATATAACTAGCTCTAGCTCCTTATTAATAGAGGAAGTAAGACTAATTATATCTAAAGCTAGTAATTAGAAGCTTAAAAGCTTCCTAACTCTTAAAAGTAATTATTCTTTTTTATTTTTCTTTTACTACTTATATAATAGCTTTAAATCCTTAATATTTATTAAGATTACACTCCTTATATCTTATACTAGGTCTATAGTGGCTTTTATAAGGGATACCTTTAAGATAGATATTAAAGGGCTATTTATAGTTTAAGGAATAAGCTCTCTAGTAGCTATAATACTAATTTTAGGAGTTAAATAAATTTTAAATAAGATTATAACTTAATCTATATTCCTAGTAGTTTTGCTTAATATATTAAAGGTTATTAGTCTAGCTGTTGCTATTAGGGCTAGTCTAGTAGCTTTCTATATACTAGAGAAGTATATCTAGTCTTCCTTATATTCTTTAATATTCCCTAACTTCTACTTTCTTTAATATATAATATCTTTATTAGTATTATTAATAATTATAACTCTTAAANATAACTTAATCTATATTCCTAGTAGTTTTGCTTAATATATTAAAGGTTATTAGTCTAGCTGTTGCTATTAGGGCTAGTCTAGTAGCTTTCTATATACTAGAGAAGTATATCTAGTCTTCCTTATATTCTTTAATATTCCCTAACTTCTACTTTCTTTAATATATAATATCTTTATTAGTATTATTAATAATTATAACTCTTAAAGCAGTATTTAAGTTTATAAAAGTATTAAAAGCTTTATTAATATAGCTATTAAATATAAATATTCTTCCTTTAGGGACCTCTTTTTATATTACTAAGATAAGATATATCTATTTAGTAAGGATAGTTATTAGTTAAATTACTATTACTTATTAATTAACCTTTTAAGAGAGCTAAGAGATAGTAAAGGGAATAAAGAATTCCTTTAAACTAGTATAATATAAATATTTATTAGTTATTATAATATTAATACTATATAGTGCTATCTATCTATTCCTAAGTAAAGCCTTTAAAGATAAGGCTAGTATTCTATCTTAAATCTAAGCNAAGGATAGTTATTAGTTAAATTACTATTACTTATTAATTAACCTTTTAAGAGAGCTAAGAGATAGTAAAGGGAATAAAGAATTCCTTTAAACTAGTATAATATAAATATTTATTAGTTATTATAATATTAATACTATATAGTGCTATCTATCTATTCCTAAGTAAAGCCTTTAAAGATAAGGCTAGTATTCTATCTTAAATCTAAGCTCTATAAGTAAATTCTATATAGCTAGTATCTAACCTATTTTAATAAATACTATTAATATAAAAAGTAAATATTACTTACTTACTATATAGCTTTCCTACCTTATTATTAACTTCTTAAATAAAGATAGGTATCTTCTTCTTAATAGTATATTTAAGTATTTATAGTTACTCTCTTAAAATAACTAGTTTTCGGTTTTCTATACCTAGTATTAATATAGATAGAAACTATCTCTCCTCCTAGAAAGCTTATANTTAACTTCTTAAATAAAGATAGGTATCTTCTTCTTAATAGTATATTTAAGTATTTATAGTTACTCTCTTAAAATAACTAGTTTTCGGTTTTCTATACCTAGTATTAATATAGATAGAAACTATCTCTCCTCCTAGAAAGCTTATAATATTAAATTTTAGATATATATAGTTACTATTAACCTTATAGACCTATAGTTAATAAAAAATGGCCGAAAAGAGCAAGCAAGGTCCCAGAAGAGATCACAAAAGGTTCATTCGCTGTTGGCATAGTACCCAGCGTCGAAGTCCCCGACCCGCCATGGGTGACATTGGAAGAAGCCAAGGAGAGTTTATGTGGCCTCTTCTTGAGAGAGTTTGAAAAGGCGGCAGAGGAGAGTGATGGCACGAAAGTCACTAGATTTTTCAAGCTCTTTCCCTTGATAGGAAGAGCTGAGGTCGGATTGGATGTCTACGGAAGATATGTGTGCCAGGGAGTCGCTGGAACCGCTCGAGCGACACTCAAAGATGCCATGAACGGACAGCGTAGGGAAGGCTTCTTTTATGCTAACGCCTTGACGAAGTTGTTTGAGCACATCGCCCAGATTGTCGAAGGCCACGGCGGGCTTGTAGAGCGTCATTATGGCTCTGGGAAAATGGTTCGCGTCATTGAACGTTTACAGATGGAGGCGGATGTCCAGGGTGGTATTATTGTCGACACCTGGAGCGATGAGAGAGGAATTGACAGGAAACTTACCGACGTCAGAAGCTACCCATTCTCGTTTCTAGTCCAGAGCTTCTTACCCCAGCCCCCTCGTGGTGGCACACCAAGGGTGAACTCGCCAGCCATAGGGGTAGGCAACAATCCCCGAGAAAGTGAGGATGAGGGTGTCAATATGAGAGAAGTTGATGGCCTACTGAGTGAGATTGCGGTGATGCTTGGACGCTGGTCACTGTACACTCGATTCCTCGCCGGCAAATGCAAGGTATGTTTGACTATTCAATCTCCGAGATAAACAGAAGCTTATATGTCTCAGAACTCTGACACACCAGATGAGGTGCCTCTTGTCATACCAGACGTACTTGTCAAATCAAATCTGTACCGAAAAGTATCTACCAAGCTCACATCCCCTTACAACGTCATGACTACTTTCTTCTTCCGCCGTTCAGTCGAAAAGGCGTTCCAGCTGGATGAGTATCCTACCGGTCTGTCATTAAGCCTGAGCAGGCAGATCGAGGGCAATGCCCCGTTCATTATATTAGCGGTGGACGATGTCATGTACATTGTGAATGCGGTCATTCAGAAATCTATTTCAACATCACAAAGAGATGTCATTGCTTCTGTCGTCCCGACAGTTGGCCGAGTGCTTGGCTCCGACTTTGTTGGTATGATCCAGCGCAAGATGAGAGATGAATCGTATCCTAGACCGGTCGTCCAGGGAGGATTCCCACCTGAGGACAAGATCATCCAGTTCATCGTTCTTATCAATAGTCTGGACATGGCCAACGAGTATTTGACTCGAATTATCACGGGACGGATAGGGCAATCGAGTCATCTGCCCAACGGTGATGCTTTTCGGCCCGTTTTTGACACGTGTACNTGACTCGAATTATCACGGGACGGATAGGGCAATCGAGTCATCTGCCCAACGGTGATGCCCAAAACGGGCCCCTCAAGGATTCGTTCCCATTTGAGCGAGATGTTATCTTTGTTGCAAACGCGCTACACACTCTTCAGACTTCGTTCATCGGGAAAACGACCGAGCTGCTCAACGAGGGAATCCAGGTACTCTTCAACCAGGTTGTCAAGCTCCGTTTAAGGCCGGTCCTGACAGATACATTCCGTGATGCGGACTACACCCTGTCGGAGGACGACATTGCAGATATAGCGCAGCAGAACGACGAAGACGAGGATGAACTCCTGGAACAAGTTCCCCGACTGTTCGAGCATGGTTGGGATCAACTCATGAAGCCAATTGCACGTTTGATGACACCTGGGACATACACCACTCTCCTTGACACCACAGCACGCTACCTCTCCAAGATATGGGAGAAGAAGATCATGGGCTATGCGGGCCGCACAAATGCTCTTGGTGCAATCAGACTGGAGCGTGATTTTATCGCGTTAGTAGACATTGTATCTCGTGGCGACTACGCCGTGAGAGAGGTCTTCGCCAAGGTCCTGCAAATACTCATGGTCGCCAACATGGAAGATGACGAATGGGATGAGGTTGTGGCCCAAGATGGGGAAGACGATGCCATCGAGTGGGTTTTGACTGAGGAGGAGAGGAGGCGGGCGAGAAGTTTGGTTAGAGGATGATTTGACAGTTAAAGATATTCAAGGACATACAGAGACGGCGTTGATTATAGAGAGAAAAAACAAGAGTCTAAAGAGATGTAAGAATAGAATCGATGCAAGCGAGTATTTCGTAGTTTATGGTTGGGGAGCCATTGATAGCCACTGATGCTAAACTGTCTCTAATCATTTAGAATCTGACGGACTGTAATTGGAACTACCTTGACTTTCATGAATCAAGAGCACCAGGATGAGTTAAAAAAAAAAAAAAAAGGATAAAAAATGCGATTATTGGTGTCAAACCTCGCAGCAAACTGCCTTCTCTAGACAATCGTTTTTCGCACATGCTTGATATCCTTCGTTTTAGGACTACCTATACCTAAGGTAGGCCTGAACTTTCAGTGGCCTTCCCCTAATGTGCCACTGAATAGACCAGACATTAGTGGCACCAGACCTCAGGCACCCGCCGAACTTAGTACCCAAGTCCAGCAGTTTTGGATTGGGCATTGCCTTCAGCTCTGAGTCACTCTCAACCATCAAAAGTCTGGCCAGAGGCTCCATTTTAGCTCGTCATGATGAGTGAGCATGCGGCCCAGTGTGATGAAATTTTCTATCGCCCAACTATCACAAACCCCGAGCCACAGACCTCAATATCATGGTTTCCCAAGATATTTGCTAACGCGTATACTTTCAGAAAACACACTCTTCTATTTTCTAAAGCGAGATATACACAAAATCACCTACCCCTCTCCGATATTGAGAACACCACTAACATCACAAACATTTGGCTCTCAAGCTGCGCCCACCATGGAGACAAGGATAGTAAAAGTCCCGAGCAAGGGCTCCCTAGGCCAGTTTCGACCTGGCGATGGTCTCGCAAAATTGAATCACTGGGAGGTTCAATGTGAAAATAAACTCGCTCTTGAGGCTCTGCAAGATGCTGCTCACCTGCTACGGACCAAGGACACACCTGTCGCATTCCCGACAGAGACTGTATATGGCCTTGGTGCAGATGCTACTCGGACTCCCTCAGTTAAAGGAATCTATTCGGCAAAGGGACGGCCTTCAGACAACCCTCTCATTTCACATGTTTGCGACCTGGAAATGCTGCGACAGTATATCGGTCACACTGATACAACTGATCCTATACCCCGAAGATACAGGGCTTTGATAGAGCGTTTCTGGCCTGGACCTCTGACTATTCTTCTACCTAACCCGGTACCGTCGAAACTAGCGCCTGAGGTGACAGCTGGCCTCAAAACCTTTGGCGTGCGAATGCCTTCTTCAACCCTCGCCTTGTCTCTTATCAAGCTAGCTGGTGTACCCCTGGCGGCACCATCAGCCAACGCTTCCACCAAACCTTCACCCACAGCGGCACAACATGTAATGGACGACCTCAACGGAAAGATCGAGCTCATTTTGGACGGTGGGCACTGTCAAGTGGGTGTGGAGAGTACTGTTGTGGATGGACTGTGTGACCCCCCCGTCGTCCTTTTTCGGCCGTTTTTTTCAGATATAGAG
>WEYU01000089.1:0-12618 GCA_011036685.1 Fusarium cf. nygamai | reverse complement strand
TTAAAAAGGTTAAAAAACTGCCGAAAACAGGCATGTGGAGAAAGATCCTGACAGCTACGGCCAATCGAGTGCAAAACGTGTGCACTGCTGAGATGAAGAATGGGATGAACGGCATTGGAAAGATGGAGCCATTCGGTGATAAGATCGGATATTGGGGCTGTGTTCGTCATATACCAGATGTGAGCTTGGGTGATAAGTTGGCCTCTTCATTGGAGGAGATACCTACGCGAGTTCCAGAGACAACAACTATTCGTCTTGGCAGGGCAAGTGTCACCGACCTACCAGACAACATCTGCCTTCTAGTTGAAGGCCATGACCACTCGGGAATGTCTGCTGAAGAGAAGGTTTTTTGGTTCGAGGATTTTGACGAGCTAGTTAGTGGCTGGATAGGCCACCTAACAACAGATCCCGCTGCCAACGGACTCTTCGATGTACGAATGGGTCATGTACCGGACTGTGGAACGTTCAAAACTGGAACTCCGATCAATTTGAACCACAATCGGAAGATCGAGATGTTTTACTGGTAAGACATGAGCAAGTTTGAGAGAGTTGGCAGAATCCACAGAGGTCACGTCAAGCTTCGAAAGCGGCGGATGGAGGTTTATGGGCCTGGGGGGGAGATGGGTGATGGTAAAGGCCAAAGTAATATATGGGAGGAAACTTCTATCTTGAGGGGTTCAGATATCTCGGCTGAATATGTTGGGTGCAGAGAGGGTACTGGTTTCATAGTATTCGACAAGCCAGGGGTAATTCATAGTCATCAAGTAGGTTAATCTAGACCCGGTATCTTGACTCCTTAGCTATTAGTGCTAGTACTATATCATGTTCCCAACAGCCATTATATCCTTAAAGCTAATAATACAATCTAGCTCTAGAAAGTCATTATTTAGGAGAGTCTGAGATATTATAAATAGGTCATCCTTTAAGATTATATATAGTAACTGCAAGTCAACTTGCCACTTATGGCTGCTAAGTTAGGCTGGATTATGCATTACAGGCATTAAGTTATTAATAATATACAGCATCTCTAAACTGGCTTAAGCATGATTATCTTAAAATGTTCTAGAAATAGCAGGTCTCGAATTGAAGACAGGGCATTTAACTCTAAAGACCGAGATTGATCGTGGTATGGTCTGGCCTGTGATCGCTTGTTATGACTCTTTATATTAATCTTGCGGTATATATAATAGCTAGTTAAAGAAGTTAAGACTCTTATTTATTTAGCCTGCTTATTTAAGACTAGCTTATTAATATAATATATCTTTTAGATTATCTATTAAATTATTAAATTCCTTAGCTAAAAGAGTGTTATAGTATTAAGAGTAAACTATATAATTATATTAAAGCTGGCTAAATAAGTATTCTAATACTTTACTTAGTAAAGTTCTAGTACTAATAAAAGTATATATTCCTATTTATAGTAATATAGTATAAGCTAATAGGTAACCTCTAAGGTACTTTATTATAATACTTACTATCTTTATAGTAGTATTAAGGCAATTCTTAGTATTAAAATAACTAGGGAAATTAAGGCTAAAAAGCTTAAAGATAGGGTATATAATATATTTATAAAGGAGGATTATAGAAGTATTATATATTAAATTAGCTAGTATTATACAGAGGTTTATAATACTAGGCATTATCTTATATAATATACTAAAGTCTTTTTATTACTAAAGTAGATATATCTTCTAGCTAGCTTTATTAGTAGTAAATATAATTAAAAGTTAAGTATTTATTATACTAAATTAAATTCTTTAAACTTACTTAATTAAAAAGAAACCTTATATCTATTACTAAAATCTATAGTAAGTTAGAGAAAACTATTTAATATCTAGTAAAGTAGATCAATTAACTAAATATAATAAGCTAATATACTGATTTTAGATATATTTCTAATTACCTTATTACTAGCCTAAAGATTATAAGTACTTACTGGTCTATTAATACTACTAGTATTACTTATAATAGAGTAAGGACTTATCCTTTAACTAGCTTTTATAGTTAGTTTATCTTAGTTCCTGAAATAGAGAGTAATAGTTAGCTTATTATAAAACCAGCTCCTACTATATATAGGTAATCTTTAATAAATATCTATTAAATTAATATCTAGACTCTATTTTAAATTTATTAAATAAGTTAGTTATTAGAAAGCTAATAATTCTTACCTCTTAATAATAGAAAAGATTCTATTAAAAATAAAGATATTCTAGAAAATATATTTTCTTTCTTTTACTTTAAGCTAATTTTATAGTTCTAGAAGTGATAAGCTATCTAGTAATAGTCCTCTCTTATATTAATATACTTTAGGTTTAGCAGAAAGTCTTATATACTTTACTATTCTTATTAAAGACTTAATAATAAGCTAAGCCTTTTTTAAGTTACTATTTCTAATCTAAGTTTTTAGTTAAATTATTATTAAAGTAAAGAATTATAATATACTTTAGTAAATATAATTATAATTAATATTTATAAATTTTCTATTTTTAGACTCTTTATTATAATACTATTATACTATTTTATAACCTTAAAGTCTTATAGTATATAAAAGCATTATTAAGGGGGTTACTATTAATCTTAATATAATATAAAAAAGCTATTATTATTACCTTAAGTATAATNTAAAGTAAAGAATTATAATATACTTTAGTAAATATAATTATAATTAATATTTATAAATTTTCTATTTTTAGACTCTTTATTATAATACTATTATACTATTTTATAACCTTAAAGTCTTATAGTATATAAAAGCATTATTAAGGGGGTTACTATTAATCTTAATATAATATAAAAAAGCTATTATTATTACCTTAAGTATAATTATTATATATTACTTAGTCTCTTTTTAAAGTTAATTATAGAAGCCTCTTATAATAACTATTAGTATATATAGCTAGATATTATTAAAATATATCTTAATTAGCTTATTTAAATAATCCTAAATAATATTAATATTATATAGTAACTTTAAATAAATTTAGCTTTAAGTTATATCCTTATTATTAAATTTATATTACTTTTTAGCTTTATCTTATGTTTACCTCTTAAAAAGTTTAAAGACTTTTTAATATAAGGTATACTTATACTGCCTTTTATAAGTTAGCTTAATATTTTAATTTAGCTTCTATAACTTATTAGTAAGTATTCATAAGACTGCTTTTAGGAGCATTAAGCTAATATTACTTACTTTACTATTAAAAAGATTATACCTTATACTTTTAAACTTTTATATACCTTTATTATAATTTAAGCTAAATAATACTTTCTTAATCTTTTTAATTATTCTTAATAAGTATATATCTTAATTAAGCTATAGGCTTTATTTAATATATATTTAATTACTAATTAAGACTTTTAACTATATTACCTTTTAAGCCTAGCTTTAATTAATAGTTTTTATAAATATAAGATATACTTATATAATATAAATAGGTATATTTTAACTTCAGTTTTTACTATAGACTTACTTAACTGCTTATAATTAAAGTAAGCTAGCTTTTATTTAAAATACTTAAGTTTTTATTTTTAGTAGCTACTATAAGATAAAAGCTTAGCTTTAAGGGAGTTATTATATAATAAATCTATTATATTTAGAAGTAATATAAAAGTAAAAATAAAGTTAAATTATTCTTACTATTAGCGAACTTACTATAAATATAGCTAGCTTAGCTTAAATCTAAGTAAGGAGCTTAAAGCGATTTATTTACTACCTATATAACCCCGTAAACTGACTTAGTAGCTTACTCTTAATAATAATAATTAGTAGTTGCTAAAGTGGAATGCTACTATAAGGGTTTTAACAGGGGAGCAGGGCTTACGCTAGAGCATATTAGATATAGCTCTTATATAATAATCAGCTGATGCTTTAACTGAGGATAACTCTCTGTAAGACAATTGCTGCCATAAACTCTCTAATCAGGCATATTGATAATCTTGCTTAGAAATAATATTGCCAGGTTACAGTTCTATACAGTAATTAGAGATTAGATACTTATATAAGTAATAGCTGCTTCCTCTAAGCGATTCTATCTTTACTTAGTAAAAAAAGGTTATAACAGTTAGGTCTAACTATATTAAACTAAGCCGTGCTAGGTTTATTATTAGCAGATTATATAAAGTATAATACTAAGCAGTTATTAAAGTATTATATCTTTTAATAGTAGATTTAATATATATTAAGCTTAATTAATATAAAGAAGTTTTATTAATAATTAATAAACTAGAATCTATAAAAGTATAAATAAATATATTCTATATACTTAAAGTAGTTATATAGGAATAATAGACTATAAGGTTATTATTATTCCTAGAGTAAAGTATTCTTAAAGTAAAGTCAGTTTAATATTAGTTACTCCTAAGGGGATTAGTTTAATATAGGCTATATAGTCTGTAGGTCTTTTTCAAGTATTATAATTATATTAGCTAAAAATTATAAGGCTTTTATTTATATATAATATAACTACTAGGGTTATAATATAATCTCTTCTTTCTATTTAGTCTTATCTTTAAGGCCTATTATTTTAATTAATATTATTCTTTTTAAATAAAGTTTAACTTAAACCTTTTATTAATATATTTTATAATATCTAACTATATCTTTAAATAGACTTCTTATAAAAACTATAAAATTTATACTTTTATACTTTCTATTAAGTTTATTAATAAAAAGGCTAATATACTTTATACTTATTATTTTTATATAGGTAAAAGTAATAAATACTTTATATTTACTAATTTTACTTATTATAGTAAGTATATTTAGGCTAGAAAACTCTATAATAATACTTATGTAGCTTTTTCTTATAAGTTTTATTTTTTATTATATGATTTTTATTATTAATTTTTCTCTTTTAGTTATAAATCTAATAAAATAAAAAAAGAAACTTAAAAATAATAAGAATTAAGCTAGTAAAGACCTTTTAAAGCTTTATAAGGAGATAGTAGCTTTATAGTCCTACCTAGCTTTTACTACTAGTTATTTATTATAGATTTATAAGATTTATAACTATATAAAGGAAAAACGTTTTAAGACTATTTATTATAGTCTTTAAGAGGCAGATTAAAATATAGTTCTTTTTAGTTTAAATATATATAAAGATGCTTTAATTTATAATTTTTAGGTTAATTATATTTTTAATAATATTAACTAGTCTGTATTAGGTTTAGGTAATAAGTTTCTTAATATTTCTTTATTATTTAGTTTTTCTACTTTTTCTAGTACTACTAATAGAAATTCTTTAGGAATTATTAAGTATTAATAAGGTATTTTAGTAGTTTTTAAGTATTTTTATTTTCTAGATAGTTTTTCTATTTTACTAAATATTCTTTTTAACTATTAATTTTATATATATTTCTAATTACTTCTACTTTATAGATTTCTAGTCTTAAGATCTTTTATAGTCTATTACTTATTTTAACTTATATTATATCTACTACTAATTTAAATAATAAAATATAAAAGATTAAATAGAGTCTAACTTTTAGTAATAGATCTAGTTTATAATTATTTTCTAAGATTTTTTATAGTATTTTATAAGGTTTAATAAATTTATAATTTAATTTATATATTAGTTAGTCTATTTTAATATTTTTTATAGCTAGGTAGACTATATCTCCCTTTAGAAAGGTTAGTCTTTTTAACTATTTTAAGTTATAATAGTATTTTATATGTTTTTTAATAAATTTAAGTTCTATTTTTATTTCTTTATATAGGTTTTTAAGGTCATTACTTTTAAGTATAGCAGTTAGGTTAGTTAACTTTTCTTATTATATATTATAGTATATATTTAGTATAAAACTAAAATTAATATAAATTAATATAAGCTTAGTACTTTTATTATATATAGTATTATAGGCAAGTTAGGCTATTAAAAGTTTTTTAACTTAATTATTCTATTTATAGTTAATATAATACTATAAGTATTATTTAAGTATTTAGTTTATTTATTTAGTTTATTTATTAACTTATAGTTAAAATATAGTTATAAGTTAATAATTAAATCTAAGTTATACTATAAGTAATTACTAAAAGTTTACTATAAATATAAGTCTTCTATTAAAAAGAAATTTTATAGGCAGGCTATATATATTAATAATATATTAGTAAAAAATATAAGAAAGCTCTTCTATATCTATATATTCTTTATATAGTAAGTAATATAAGAATTTTATAAGTTAGTTAACTATAACTATAATACTATTATAGAAAATTCTAGTTAAAGGTTCTTCTAATAAAGGTAACTTTATAATAAAGTCTATTATAATTAAGTCCTAAAGTTATTATATTACTAGTAGCAGTTAAAGTTATCTATAAGGTTTATATTATTATACTTTTATTTTAGTATATAAGTTATATTATTTTATAACTTTTTTAATATATTTTCTTTTAACTTTATATCCTTATTCCTATAGTTTTTTAAGAGTTTTTATAACTCTTTAGTATTTATATAAAAGATATAAATAGAATCTATAAAGGAAGTTATATTCTTATTTTAGTATTATATTAGTTTTTTAGATATAATATTCTAAGTAGTATTTCTTATAGTATTACTAGTTATTAACCTTTCCTAGTAATCCTCTAAAATAGTTATTATAAATATAAAGCTAGAATTATTAGTTATTAAGCTTATTTTAATATTCAATAGTCTAGTATAAATACTTAATATATTCTTTTAATAATTTATTTAAGATATAGGGTTAGTTATAGATAAAAGTTATTTATTATTTTCTAATCCCTCCTTATTATTTTACTCCTTTTCTCTCTTTATATTTATTACTAAATTAAACTTCTTTTCTTANTAAATATAAAGCTAGAATTATTAGTTATTAAGCTTATTTTAATATTCAATAGTCTAGTATAAATACTTAATATATTCTTTTAATAATTTATTTAAGATATAGGGTTAGTTATAGATAAAAGTTATTTATTATTTTCTAATCCCTCCTTATTATTTTACTCCTTTTCTCTCTTTATATTTATTACTAAATTAAACTTCTTTTCTTAATATTTAATAAGTTTATTTAAGTATATTAGTTTTCTATTACTATTAAGGGTTATCCTTATAATAGTTTTAATAGGTTATATAAATTAATATTTTCTTTTTAAATCAAGCTTTAGGAGTTAGTTTTTTATTTTAATAGTTCTTATATTAAAGTTAAGTTATTAGCTAATAGTATTAGCATGTTTATTATTAGTACCTTTATAATATACTATAGTAAAGTTAAATTTATATAGGTATTTAATATAGTATAATTATTATTAATTAAGCTTTTATATTATAATAAAGTAAGCTATATTTTTATTATTAGTAAATACTTTTATTAAATACTTACTTTCTTTAAAGTAGTATTAGAATTCCTTAAAGCAGTTAATAATAGCTAGGAATTCTTTATTATAGATAGGATAATTAAGTTTTACTTTATATACTTTATAAGAATAGAAGGTAATAGGGTATAATATACTTTTATTATTTTATTATTTTATTTATCTTTTTAAGGTAAAGTTAGAAGTATTAGTTTTAAGTTTTACTTATTAGTTAAGATTAAATATAATTAAAATAGGTTTACTTATAATAGCTAATTTAAGCTATTTAAAGGCTGATTATACTTTATTATTTTATTAGAATTATTTATCCTTTTTAGTAATCTTTATAAAAGAGATAGCGATTTTACTAAAGTCTTTAATAAATTATTACTAATAGTTAGTAAACCCTAGGAAAGATTATATCTTTTTTACTAATATTAGGGTTTTTTTATTTAGTTACTATAGTGATTTTTTATCTATCTATCTTAATTTTATTATATAAGATTTTATATCTTAAGTAAGTTACTTATAATTAATAAAAATAACTTTTTATAGATTTAATAAATATATTAGTATCTTATAGTGCTTTTAAAACCTTATAGATATATTCTATATACTTTCTTTTTATATTAAAGAAGATAAAGATATTATCTAGGTAGTAAACTATAAAGATATTAAGGCACTTTTATAGTATATTTATAATTATATATTAGAATACTATAAGTATATTAATTAATTTAAAAGGTATAACTAGATATTTAAATAATCTATGTTTTATTCTAAAGGCTATTTTCTATTTATTACTTTCTTTAATTTAAGTAAGATAATAAGTAGACTTAAGATTAAGTATAATAAACTATTTTTATTAAATAGTCGGTCTTTAAGTTCTATAATAAGCAGTAATAGTATTTTATTTTTATTAGTAATTTTATTAAGTTATTAATAGTTTACTACTAGTTATAGTTTATTTAAATTTAGCTTTAATATAAATATAACTAGGTATCTTATAGAGGATTTTAATAGTTTAATATATCCTTTCTATAATATATTATTTAACTATTTTTTAAGTATATTAAGCTTATCTTAAGATAGGTTATAAATAGGGAAGAATTTTAAATTCTTTTTATCTTTTAATATAATTTTAATATTATAGTTTATATATTAAGGTAACTTAGTATTAAGTTCTTCTTAAAATAATTTCTTATAGATATAGTATTATATAAGTATATTCTTAAGTTATTTATTAAATTCATTTTTAGTAATTTATTATATCTCTTAGAGATTATAATCTAGTTATTTAAACTATTTTTTAAGAGTTATTAGTATTTATTTAATATATTTTATTTTACGTTTATAATACTTATATTAAGTTCCTTTTAAAATAGGTAATACTTTATTATACTTAACCTTACTGCTCTTTTTAATTAAAGTTTAAGATTTTATTTTATTATTATCTAAATTATTTTTATTATCTAAAAGGTAATTTTTATAATTTACCTAGCCAGTTTTTTAATTAGATTATAAGTTATAATATAGTAATTATAAGTATTTAAGTATTAGTTTATATCTTTATATAAGGATAATATTAAAATTAATACTTTAGTTTTTTCTATTTATAAATACTTTAAAGTAATTAATCTTTTAGGTTATTTATTTATTATTATAGTTATAGGTATTTCCTTTTTTATTTTATATAGTATAAAGTACTTTTTTTATTTTTTTTTTATAGTAGTTTTAGTTTATTTACTATATTAAGGGAAATATAGTTTATATTAGCTCTACTATTAATAAGTATATTTAGCTACTTATCTCTAATTCTAACTTTTTATTATAGGTAGGTTTATTAACTTTCTTATTTTATAGCTATTCTTAAAGCTTTTTTTAGAAGTTTATTTTCTATTACTTTATTACTTATTTAACGCTTTATTATAAATAGTATATTTCTTTTTCTATCTATAAGTAGTTATAGCTATATTTACTATTTAATATAGTTAATATTATTAAGGTAATTATTATCTTATGTATCTTACTATATTTCCTATACTAAGCATTTTACTTCTTTATAGTTAATCTTAAAGGTAAGTTATTTACTATTCTTTATAATTTAACTGTATTTTAGGGTATTATCTTATATTTTTTCTAGTCTATTAACTTCTATAATAGCTTTATAGAGTTCCTTATTTAGGTTCTCCTCCTTACTATCCTTTTTATTATAGACTTTCTATCTTTACTTAATAATATAGTAAAAGTTCTAGATATAATTTAAAGCTTATTTTTATATTTTAATATTAACTATAAACTTTATTACTTAANTTCCTTATTTAGGTTCTCCTCCTTACTATCCTTTTTATTATAGACTTTCTATCTTTACTTAATAATATAGTAAAAGTTCTAGATATAATTTAAAGCTTATTTTTATATTTTAATATTAACTATAAACTTTATTACTTAAGTCCCTTTATATTTTCTAGTAATTTAATATCCTAAGGTATTAATAATTAAGTAGGGGTTTTATTCCCTATATTTACTAATCTATATTAAAAAATAATTATTTACTTTCTTTTCTTATCTATATTATAGGCAGTAATATTATATATAGGATATTTATAATATTTACTAATAGTTAGGATAACTAGGGTATCTTTAAGGTTCTTTTTTAATTTAGATTTATTTTTCTAAAGTTATAAGATTTTTTACTTTATCTTTAGTATATAATTAAATATAGATATTATTATTTTATTTTATAATAGCTCTTTCTCTAGCTTATTTAGTATACTTAAGTGCCTTATTATATTATATATAATTATTAAGTTTATTATACTATAGTTTAATTTCTATATTTTAAATTATATAATCTACTTTTTTCCTAATTTTCTTAGCTTTTAGATCTTAAATAGTTCTTAATACTAATATATAGTTTAGGTTACTATAATATCAGTTTAGTTATTTTAATATAACTTTAACTAGGATCTTATTTACTGCTAAGTATAGGTTATATTAAATAGTGCTTTCTTATATTTTTATAAGTACTTTAGCTTTTATAAAGATTTAAGTAAGTATATTATTAAGTTTTTAAATTAAATTTAAGCGTATTTAGTTTATTATCTATGTTAAGGTTAACTTCCTTTCCTTTTTTAAATATATAAATAGTATATCTTTCTTTAATATATTATTATTTAAGTTTAGGTATAGGTATTTACTTAAGTTTAATAATTTTATCTTTCCTAGCTTAATATTCTTATTCCTTTTTTTATTTATTTCTAGTTTCTTTTTCTCTTTTTTTCCTTAAAAATAAAGTATTTCTATTATAGGAGCGGTATATCTTAAAATAAGTTATTATTCTTTTAAAATATCTAGATAGTACTTATTAAGTATTTAATCCTTATTAAAGAATAGATTATTTATATTAAAGTATCTTAGTCTTAATTTATTATACCTAGATCTAGCTATAATTATAGTCCTAGTTACTATTTAAGGTTCTTTATTCTTATTAATTATATTAACTTACTTTTTTCCCTTTAATATAAGTCTATATTTTTAATTCGTTTTAATAGGGTTTTATATTTTTAGTTATAATATCCTTTTTTATTATAGTTCTAGTAAGTAATTTTAAATTTATCTTTTTTAATTATTTTACTTATTATTAGTTTAAGTTTAGTCTTATATTAGGTATTAACTTATTAAGTCTTCCTTTAATTAGTATCATATTAGGGTTTATTATTATTTTATAGTTTATTTTATAAGTTATAAGTCCTTTAAGTAAACTATTAATTATTAATTTTAATACCTATATTTATATACTTAATTAAGGTCTTTAGTTAATCTTTTTACTAGAGTTTAGCTTATACTAGTTCTTTAAGTATATTAAAAAAGAATAATATAAGTATATTTTAATCTTATAGTAATTTACTTATAAATTCTAGGAACTTTATTTTTGAAGTAAAAGCTAATCCTATTTATTTAAGGGTTTTAATTTTTCTTTTTATTTATCTTTTTTATTAATAGTTCTAAAAGCTATCTTAAGTACTTTTTCTATTTTATATTATCTATTTATTCTAAATAATAAAGCAGTTTTTAGCTATAAATAAGTAAGTAGGTTATTTATATAATTATTTATAATAAGTTAAAACTATTTAATAACAGTTTTAGTAAGTCTTTTAGCTATATATATTACTTTAGTAATATTATTATAAAACTGGTTTAAGTAATAAGTAATAAAGGCTTTACTTTAAGTAAGAAATATAAGTAGTTTATTAAAAGTGTTATTAAAAAGCTTAAATAAGTTAGGCTTAAGGATTTTAATTAGGTCTTTCTTATTACTAATAGCTATTACTAGGTTATATATTTCTTACTAGATATTAGTATTATTTTAATTTTATTACTATTAAAGTATAATCGTTTTTTTAATATCTAGTATATTTTATTTAATNCTTTAAGTAAGAAATATAAGTAGTTTATTAAAAGTGTTATTAAAAAGCTTAAATAAGTTAGGCTTAAGGATTTTAATTAGGTCTTTCTTATTACTAATAGCTATTACTAGGTTATATATTTCTTACTAGATATTAGTATTATTTTAATTTTATTACTATTAAAGTATAATCGTTTTTTTAATATCTAGTATATTTTATTTAATTTATTAATAATATTTTTAAGTTATTTATAAAGTTATTTAACTTTTTCTTTATTATTTTAAAATAAATTATTTATATTTTTTATATTTTAGTTAGTTAATAGATAATTAATATAACTAGTATTAATAAATATAGTAAGCTATTATCTTTAGTTAGTAGTAATACCTTATTAATAAATAAGGTTAATATTTATAGATATTATATTTATATTACTTAGCATTTTATAGTATAGTCTAAATAAAAGCTATTNAATTAATATAACTAGTATTAATAAATATAGTAAGCTATTATCTTTAGTTAGTAGTAATACCTTATTAATAAATAAGGTTAATATTTATAGATATTATATTTATATTACTTAGCATTTTATAGTATAGTCTAAATAAAAGCTATTAATATATAATAATTAGTTTCTAACTATAGATAAACTAAGTTATACTAGGTTTATTATTAGTAGATTATATAGGGCGTAGTACTAAGTGTTATTAAAGTATTATATCTCTTAATAGTAGATTTAATATAACGTGTTTGATAAGCGAGCCGGTCAGACAAGCGAGCCGGTCAAAAATCCCTCAACTTACAACATTTCTATCTGATCAGATACTTCTCAGCCACTAAATATGTCACAACCTTCAGATGAAGCTAGAATCCTTCTTGCACTTCAGGCCCTTCAAAATAACC
>WEYU01000088.1:0-12676 GCA_011036685.1 Fusarium cf. nygamai | reverse complement strand
TTTTCGGCTCGATTTTTCAGAATTTGGTACCGCAGGGGCAGGGCATTGTCGACAAGCAAAATGTTGACGCGGGGTTGAAGCCGAAGAAATAACGTGCTGGAAATGTACTGAGAAGCAAGTGGTGAAGGGATGCATCAAGGAAGCGATTTTGGAGTTTGGATGCATCGCCAACGTGAGATATTAGGGCTGGTCCCAGTACACTCGTTTTAATCACACAACTATGCTTGCAATCTTGTGCCAGGCTACGTGACAGAGTTCTCAAATGGCATTTGGCCGATTCAACATGAAGTAAAAGTATGTGGATCAGAAATTCTTCTAGAAGTTACCTGCATGACATGTCTGGAGCATTTCGGCATTTCGACAAAAGAACCCTGTTGATTCTTTGCATCAGAAGTGAACCAATCAAGACGGGAGATAACCGTGAGGTTGGTGCTTATAGGTTAATAGCTTGACCTCACCGGCACTTTATTGAACATCAGACAGGTCAAGGCTTACTCCAAATGGGTCTTAATAATGGAATCAGCTGTGAATGGTTTCATACGATTTTTGTCACTAATCCACAAGACAGATTTTATCTCAAATATCGTTGTTGTGTCGCCTACCTTATGATTATTATCTAGTTCGAAATTTAACTGCATTGTTTTACTAATGTGCTATCTTTCCTTCTTGAGCCTGTCTGTCGCCTCTTGCTAGTTTAACCCTTATTCGTGACACGTACTAAGCTTAATTCGATTGATTTCTCGAAGTCTTGTAGCCTGTAAGGTTTCCTGAGCTACCCTTCTGCCCTAAGACACGTTCACAGCCCATAACCTTAACATTCGACTGAGGTGTGTCTCCTTTTAACCTCTATCAATTGTATTTCCGGGACAGCGCCGCAAACCAAGGGCCGAATCTAGGAGCATTAGCTCCCACAATTAATGAAGGGAGACAACGCTCCGCTCCAATCAAGGTCCGTGAACCTTTCAACATCTGCAGGCGTTTATCTCCGTACTACTACAACTTTAATGCGTTTTGAGTAACAGGACCGGGTAGTGGCTACAGATCTTCCGCTAGATCAACGCGTCAGCCCGCGGCTTAATCCCGAAACGGGGCGTGTCAAAGCCACAAGACATCTTGAGCTTGCTTGATTGGCTTTGGCAGGGTCTTACATCGACTAAGGCGTGATGATCAATGTTTGATCAATGCTTGATCAAACTCGAGATCCTTGGTTTGTCTCAAAGGGAGGTTAACCATCTCTGACAGCACGTGCTAGCGACCTGAAATCTGCATCAACTGTTGATCTACGTAAGCTGATCGACCTAGGTATTGGAGTACGCAATGTCTCAGACCAAAGTCTTGGTTCGTTCAGAATCATCTACCGCTCAGCAAATACGCAGAACTTAACTATCGCTAGGAATGGTTCTCAGGAACCTAAGAGATGGAAGGCACCTTCCTAAAATGTCTCGTCGTGGCGGAGGTATTGGTAGCTGTGGCTTATGCGTGACAAACTAGCGAACACTAGCATTTCTCTCTGTCGGCGCTACGGTTAAGGACTCTGGGCACTGACTTGACAAAAGTCTAATTGTTAGCTTATAACGCCATTCCCCAGCCTACCCGTTATCTTGGCTGTCTAATGGGTTTTCTTTTTCTTTCATCTGTCTAGGAGAATGAGAGGCTCTGCTCCCTCAGCAACGCTAGCGTTATGGTGAATATCGCCACTTCCATTGTGGGTTCTTCTCATCTTCTGTTGTTCTGTTTTATCTTCTCTTGTTTTACTCTGGTGGCTAACTTCTCATAGGCTATTCAAGCAATTCTGCTTGCCTTAGCACTAACTGCTCTTATCCTGAAAAGCTTGGCGCGCTTCCTTTCCAAGCAGTCGTTAATCAACCTCTCTGATATCTTCGCCTGGCTCGGCTGGCTCTTCACTCTGGGATGGTTCATCTGCTCAACGCTGGCGCTGAAAATTCTCATCGATACTCCTGCGATTGGCGATGAGCTTGTCGTCAATTCCGTGGCATATCTAAAGGTACGTAGCAACGAAAACCGACAAAGCAACTCCGATAACTACCGGTAACACGTTGACCTCTATATCGTCTTTGTGGCCCAGTACTTCTTCGACATCGGCATTTACTTTCCGAAGATCTCGATTACGTTCTACTGGACGCTGATCCCTCGGGTTATGGGTCACTGAGGACTACCTTGCTTGCGATTTCGATTTATCTTGGTTGTTCTTTAGCCGCGACGATACTTACTAATACATTGATTTGCCTACCTATCTCGAATAACTGGTATAACTCCATGCGACGTTACTGCGAAATTCTGTACTAATCTTGGACAGGTCTATCGAAAACCAGTTGCAGTCGACATGGAACTCGTACGCTGCCTTTTGTATCCAGTGGTCTCTTAACTTCTCTACAGAGTTGCTAGGTATGCCCACAACTCCCGAACATCATGCCGTGACATTATAATTAATGCTTAACCCCTCGTTTAGCCTTCATGTATCCATTCTTTCTGTTGAAGCACCTCGCGCTCCGCAAGGAGCAGAAGGTCGCTCTCGGCGTTTTTTCCTATCCAGAATTCAGAAATCCCCTAGCCTGCTAAGTCATTTAGAAACACATACAAATTGATTTTGCGCTATTGAAGTATGGGGGGCTCACAAGGTGTCTAAGTGATCTTGCCTGGCTAGATCATTTAATTCTCATACAAAATGAAATGGCGCTATTGAACCGAGGGGGGCAAGATCATTTAGCAAATCGAGGGGGCAAGCTCATTTAAACCCTACACCCTTTTTATCCGTCCCTCTTTCGGTGAAAGTGGAAATTCGCGGTCTTTCATTAGTTCATATCCCTGTAAATCCTCTTTCACCGAAAAATGACAGGGTTATCAAGCTGACTTTTTAATTGCAAGTGGATGATACAACCTCCCATTGGCTGGTTTCCTCCTTCGTTGCGACCTTCGTAGCCAGTTTTACTTTTGTAGCGCAAAACGATACTACCTCCTGAGCGTCTATATGTAAATCGATATCTTGGCCGCGCGTGTTTCGCGACCGTGTCGCAGAAATATGGAAAAGGGTCTGCTAACGCCAGTGTGTATGCAACAAATATTTCGCCTTTCCAGGGTTCAAAGCCACTACACTCCACTACACATCCGCGGATATGGAATTGATGTGGATGATGACTAAGATCACGACGGTGGTATGGATGGATATGTATCCATTATGGATGTGAATCCACAATGTGGAAAGGATTTCCACATAACGAGCAAGGGAATAAATCCGTTGCATAACTCAACCCCTGACATATTGCCATCATTCCCTCGAAGGTTCTGCCAGTATCTGATCCAACTGCCCGATCAATCCTGCACGTAGCCAACTGCGTAAAGTCTGGCACAGGCCGATAGTTGAAGCATCTAGCCGATTCCTAAGCCTCGTAACCATCTGCCCGGCCACTGAAAATAACCTCTCACACTCTGCTGACATAGGGGCCACAGTCAGTAAATCCAGGGCCATCCTACTCAATTTGGGGTACCTGAGCCGCCTAGTGTGCCAGTACTCGTATGGATCAGTAACAAGGGCATCAGAATCGTCGATATTGCGTTGCCACTGATCGTACTCATCGAGATCCAACCCACTATACGATAACGAAGGAGATACCCCGGGAGACCTGTCAACAGCCTGATTCTGAAGAGTTAGCCCTCGTTTGCTATTACGCCAGGCTGTAAATTTATTCATCGAGGATTTAAGTCGTTTACTTGCAGGTAAATCAGAGTCTTGATCCTCAGAAAATAGGCCCTTGTATTCGCATTCCCACAGGTCCTGAATAATTGCCTTGGCTTTGATAATTCACGTGCGCCGCTTAGCATCATCGCCCCACAGATCGTCGAATAATGCCCGGAAGGCCGAGAACGCATTTCTGGGGCCTGTTGTCGAGATTCCTGAATATACATTTTCGGCTGGATTTTGATAGAGATAATCCTAGTATTACTTCTCCTAATATAGAACGAGGACAAGATAAAAGTATGGATATAGACGATAACAGTTCGCATCCAGAAAACCCTGAAGGTAATGCGCAATATGATACTCGTATGGAGGATATTGACGAAGTTAATCAAGAAGGACTGGTAGATACAAAACCAAGCCGAAAAGGATCAACGGGGATGGAGCCGTTGATGGACTCGCCGGCGAATTCACCGTAGGTCCAGAGATTCTTGTTTTTGGTGAAGTCAAAGAATTGCACTTGCTGCGAAGAGTCAGTGCCATTCATCAATGGAAATGGGGGACTTACTCTCAATCGTCCATCGAGCCAGGTAAAGAGATACTTCTCACTCCACTCAAGACCGTAGACGTGAAAGTCCTCAGAGTAAATGACCCTCTTACCTCCCCATTCACCATACGCTCTCCTCCATCTATCATTCTCCGTAGCAGTCCCCCAATGCAGCGCCGACGACACAAGATTATTCCCCATGGGATACTTCCTCGCGTCATTGCCTCTTTTCGGCACACTTTTAAGTTGATTGTTNGCAGTCCTCCGATGGTTATGGTTTCCATAAGTTTCCATGAATTTCCATGAATTTCGGCGTCGTTAACCCCGAGAGACCTTGATTTCATCAAAAGCTAGCCGAAAACATCCAAATGGCAGGCCACATCCAATCACCCTTTGGCATTCTCGCCGTGACTTCAACGCGACCGTACTTGATCGTCTTTTTACCCTTTGTATTGAGACGAGCGGAGCGCACGGGGTTGATGATTTGACCGAGGGTGGCGTTGCTGCGTGCTGCGCAGGGCCAGCGGTCGTTGGACTTTTTGATGTCTTTGGCGGTGCATTTTCCCCAGGTTTTGCTGTTGGTGGTCATGTTGACGGTGAAGCCGTTGAGGAGCTGGTCGCGGGTTATGTCTGTGCTTTCGAGCGTCATTGTTGGGACGATGTGAAGGCCTTGAGCGTCGACGTATGAGTTTGCTTCATCGTCTGTTGTCCAGTCAAAGGCGCCGTTTCTAAAAATGTTAGTGGGAAAGTGAGTGGCAGTGAGAGAACATACCCGAAGCCGTTCATTTGAACTTCATGATTCCAGTTGTTGAGGTTCTGGAAGGTGTCGTCCATGACGAGGCAGTACTGCATTTGTTAGTGGTGATCGCCTCACTGAATGGATCGTCTCAGTGAATGGAGACTTACTTCATGATTGGGGACGCCGGTGGTTTCTTTCCAGCAGAGATAACCACCAATTCCTAGAAATATGTCAACAATTGAAGTCTTCTTACGATGATCGAACTTACCAAGACCGATAAAAATGCATGTGTAGAAAATGGTGCTGTCCCAATTCCACTGCTTCTTCTTGTCCTCTAACCAAGGCTTCTCAAACTCGCCCTGAAGACGACTACTCTTGAAGCGCCGTCGAGGACCGGTAACTAAGCCCGTTAATCTTAACACAACAATAACTGTAAAATGCACTCACTCTCATAAGAAGATGCATTTCTCTGCGTCAACCGTCGCGAAGCAACAGATTCCGCAATAGGCGTCGCAGCAATGGGCGTCGCAAACGGATTCTCAGTGGACTCGGCTCCAGGCGTCGCAAACGGATTAACCCGCTGAGACGAAGAGTCCTCAGCGGACGTAGCAGTCCTCGAGCCTTCCATTACAGCGTGTCAAAAAGTGGAGTACGCCAATGTTTGGAAAGGGAAAAAAGAGACCAGGGAAGTATGTACGAGAAGGTGATTGAATTGTTCAGTTAAATGAGCCTCATGAAACTTTTATTTTCTCTTTGTCATTATCCCGACTCTGATAGAGCTGAGACAGAGACTCTGTTTGCTACAATACAATACGAGTACCAAGACGAAGGCGATGCAGGGATCGTTACATCTGGGTCTGGAACCAAAGAGTAAGCTCATTTCTTCTGGGGTGATTATGCATCTCGTCCTGATACCAGCCGCGCTGAAATGCACGTACAGCGTGGCAATCATGAGCAATAAATTCTGTTGAGACTTAACGGCATCGCCAAAGGTTCTCACGCCTTTGAGCACTAGCCTAGCACGTTGATATCTCTACGAGCGCTAGGAGATAACCTTGTGTCATGCCAAAACGCCACATTCTGCGACTAACAGTCATGATTCGTAGACTTGTTAATAAGGCTCTGCGGGCCGCAAGCCTCAACGGTCAAACTAACAAAAAACTTCGCCGAAAANTTTTCGGCTGCGTTTTCAGGTTTTTTCCCACCCATGCGATGCTACCCCTACAACATGCCGCTAGACATCAAAGCGGAAGCTAGATCGTCTGCCCCTGGAACACATCCATGGAAAGCCAAACGTTAAAACCCTGGCACCCCTGGTCGAGATTTACAGGGGACGGGACGTTATCAAGATTTTTTAACCATCCTTCGAGATTAACCGCCCTCCCCCTTCGCTAACGGGTTACGGCCCGCGGATAACGCTATTCCTTAAACATGAGCACCCTCTGTTGCTATCTTCGCCCTGAAACGTGCCTTTGCTTACACATTACAATGTCCAAGAGTTGATCACTGGTTCCCATTGGACCTTTATCTTGGCGATATCAGGATGCCTAACCTTATTTTCTAATATTAGACTTAACTTTTGACTTGTCTTGTCTTGCGTGGCGCCGGAGAAAAAATCACAGGCTAGTTTAATTAGACGCCGCACTGATACATGACGCTTCTGCGACCTTGCTCGTAAAAGCATCTGGATATTATCCACTCTCCCTGTTGCCCTGGCCTCTGATATCGAAGCCCACGGCCTTGTCATAATCACAGGCCCCGTCGTCAGCTTCACTCTGTAACATAGAGTTTTTGTCTTTCTCCTTTCTTATCACGGTGGCGGGTACTGTATCCTGTTGCTCGGTCGTGGATGACTTGGCATCAGCTCGCTAGACGTGATACAAACGGAGTCTTCTCGGTTTTTTTTTTTTGGTTCTGTTTTTTTCTTATAGCTGCTAGTTCCTGCGTAATAGTCATAGGTATTATTGTTCTATTTGGCATGCTAAAACCTTATATATAAATGCTAATAAGATTAAGTCTTAATTCAGACGGTAATCTATTTTATATAGAAAAAAGATAAAATAATCTTGCTTATTACTAGTATGCAGGAATCGGGACGCAAGCCCAATAAAGGCTTTGCAGACTTGCTTTTAGTTAGTTGTAATTAAGGGCTATTAACTAAATATAGCCAAATACTTATCCCTTTATCTGGCACAGAGCTAGTTTTAGTTTGTTAGCTAAAGCTCGCAGACTCTTCGGGGGAAGATATGGAGTAAGAAGAATATGGACAAAGGAGTTATGTATAGGGGGTGCGCAAGTTTTCGGGGTTATTTTTACAACGACGTCATGGGTCTTATCTTATCTTATCTCACGACATACCCTGCACATCTCGCGATAAAATCACCATTTGGTGCGTTACGAAAGAAGGCAAGTCCATTATCAATAAAAGCTTCTTCTTCTTCCTGTACAAAATATAAATTTACGTTGTCTCCTTTCCTGTAATTGTATCTTATTACTCATCAATTGGTCGATCGATAATTAGATCTCATCATATCTTCTCGTCTATGACAGACACTACGCTCACTTGATACTAAACACTAAATGTCAGAGACACAATATCCTCAGTCGAGATACAACGAAACCTTCTTTTCTCATGACCCGAGCCCAAACACTGTCGTTTCAACCAGCGTTAGACATGTTTCGCTGTCGCCGAAAGATCCTCTCAAAGTGCCTGCCAACCAACAAAGTGACTTGTTCTAGCCAATCGGATGCTTCCCTTCGTAAACTTCAAGAAGCGTCTTCTCGACAACCAACAACGCTTCACATGACAAGTCATACGGCTGCTATGGCTCGGACCTTCTCTATGCACCAGATGTATCCTGCGCTTGACTCAATATGAGGTGATTCAGGTTCATTCCGTGATTGAGTAATGACGATGGGGTACCTGTCTGGCCATTTGAAGGGGAAGATAGGGAGCTGAACACATGCCTTAAGTTTGCGTTATTTATTACGTTAGTTGGAGCTAATGCGTGCCGGTAGCCGAGACTTCTGACTGAGCAGGTGAGACGCTTCAAAATGGAAGATAATGCCCTCATTCTCTCAACACCCCTTGTACGCATTCAAGTTCAACCATAGGTCTCATTATGCTTTACTCTATCATCGTCACCATTGCCATCTTCTCTCTTGCGGCAATGGCCCTTCTTCCTGCCCGAGATGCGATCCACGCCGACGACCTTGAACGTTATGATGAAGTCATGAAGACAGTTGCCGGCAATCAGATTCTCAACTTTTACCTGGAGAATTAAGTAGTTAAGCTCGACATCCATGAATACCCAACTGAACAGGTAAGAAATCTGTTAGTCGGACGTAAACTCAACTAAAATGAAGAAAAGATTGTCAAGTCTGCAGTGTTCAAGCCAAGCCTAGATGCCGATGCATACTTCAAACAGAAGGATGAACTAGCAAAAGAGTTTCATCAGCAGTATTCTGGAAAGGCACAATGTAAATTGGAGTGAGCTTGTGAGAGGAAAACTGCCATCAGTCACAGTGGTTCTAGTTTCACACTGGTATCATGCCAGCAGGCTGCCAGTAACAGCTCTCAGATGTTAAGTTGTGCGTTACGTAGCTCAGTATGCTTAGAAATACATGCTGCATACCCCGAAGACCCTTGCATACTCCAATCGTGCAGCATGGCATGCGCCAAGGTGGATGGCGACTCCGAAGTCTACAGGGCCAGCGTAAGCTACCCTTTCTTGGATGTCATGTTGCCACGGTTAGGGATTGGCCTGGACCGTCCACAACCTAGTGAGGAACGGGCGCAAAGGTCATAACATGGATGAGTAAAGTCGTCTCGCATTAGTTGCATCTAGATTTCCGGTTATTCACACACTTTAAACGATTGATACATTTGCGGTACCGCAGAAGGTGTAAGCTCTCTATGGCCCAGATGCTTCAATATCAGTACTGAGGTCAACGTAACACGTCGGAGTACCGACATACTGTGATCAACGGAGAATGCAACTCTATCTTAGGGTGCATCGCAACATGTTTAGCCGCTCAGAAAGGTATGTGCCTTTGCCAGGAAAGTGGTATGATAGCTCATGTCTCAGTGTAGCATATGCTCTATTCGACCTTATCCATATTTACCCGGCCATGGCCCAGTATAACCTTAGATATCTCGAGGTTGTATCGAAACTATATTTGGGACGATGAAGTTGGAGACTGACCTTATCAGGCTCTGTAGGTATGAGTAGAACTCTATCCATATATACATGGTAGCATGGCACTAACATTCACTGNGCTCATGTCTCAGTGTAGCATATGCTCTATTCGACCTTATCCATATTTACCCGGCCATGGCCCAGTATAACCTTAGATATCTCGAGGTTGTATCGAAACTATATTTGGGACGATGAAGTTGGAGACTGACCTTATCAGGCTCTGTAGGTATGAGTAGAACTCTATCCATATATACATGGTAGCATGGCACTAACATTCACTGACTTGACAATTGAGTCATCAAGCATAAGATCTCCAACAGTCACAAGTCTCAAATCTGCTTCTTTGACCTAATGATCCTGTCAGTCAATCCAATCGTCTATTCAACCTTATCCGTTCTCGTGCATTGATTCATCAGCAACACAATTTTACTCAAACGCATGACATCAAGTCCTTTATCCATTCACCATCACCACAGACCGCCTTCTAGAAAGTGGAGAATTGCCCTCGCTAATCTAAGCACTACATATGAAACACGTTATCCCTATACTACGGCACTTATATCCTCCCACCAACTTAGCCGCTATTAGCCTAAACAGCCCAACATGAAGATGAGCAACCTTAATAGGGAATATATTCCTCAGGGAATAAGACGCATGTCGATCTTTTACCGATCATGGAGACGACCCGAGGTTGAAGTGCATCGTGGACTTTAGCCAGAATGCGGCATGCATGGTTCGTACATATGATCCGAACAGCCCAGCTTACTTCGGGTCAGGTATGCTGAGCCGGATTGACCCGACGGGATGAAGCGTCATGAGTTTAAAATTTAACCTTTGTTGACGTTTGTTGACGCCGTGTTTCATTAGATAATACTACTTCGATCTGGAGATTAGCATATTAGCGAGCAATAGCTTGTGGGTGATATTGGAGTAATCTTATGAGGGAATGTAGCAATTAACTGAGGGCTTTGATGTAGGATAATTGGAAGTTCAATTGGCCTTATCGAGTATTGTATAAGGCCTCAAAGCTTCTTTTACCCGTTGAAGAGGAAGCAGACCATGCCAAGCACAATCACTCCATCATATCATGTTCTAGGCATCCCGGCAATAGATTCGGCTTTCAGTACTGACATCCTGGATACACATCAGGGAAAACATCCTCTTAGAAGTGGTCCCATTGCAACACCAAGCCATCCCGCTTTTCTTACTCGTTCCTCAAACGAATCTTGGCACGCATGTTTATCCTTCGGCATAGCAGCCTAATATGATATCTCCGCCACGTGCACTCCCCATACCCCATGATCCCCCCGCAGTAAGCCGCTGGCATCCCGCGTCACGATCTCAAGCCACGGACAAGAGGAATTGGAGTACTCGACTTTAGCCGGAATGGATGCCACCGATCGAAATTGCGGAGGAAACATCACTTTGGGAGTTTCTTACCAATCGCATCTCAGACTCATTCTTGGACGAAAGGGGTTCTTGGGCTGTCATTGGTCAGGAGAGTTCTTACCGTCTTGGCTCCAGTGTTTACCGTCTTGGCCTTTATGCGAGTGGAGAAGAAGAGGCTGAGATTTCCAAGATGAATTGCAAAGAGTTGCTTTTGCTAGGAACGGAGAGCCAGGTTCCGAGGTAGGGCACCAAGCTAGAGAGTCAAAGAGCCTGATGATATTGGTATTAAGGACTAAGATGCTTGGCATCGACTTGTGATGAAGCCGTGCTCAACCATATATAAAGGACCATCAGCTCGCCAACTAAGTCAACTCTCCAGCTCATCAGGGTTCTTTATCTACACTCCAACGATCCAACCTACCTCAACAAAGACATCATGGTCTCCTTCAAGGCTCTCCTCCTCGCCGCCTCGGCACTCACCGGAGAAAACGCTGCCGAAAACNCATCAGGGTTCTTTATCTACACTCCAACGATCCAACCTACCTCAACAAAGACATCATGGTCTCCTTCAAGGCTCTCCTCCTCGCCGCCTCGGCACTCACCGGAGCTCTCGCTCGTCCCTTTGACTTCCTCGATGAGCAAGATGACGGCAACTCCACCTCTGTTCTTGAGGCCCGTCAGGTCACTGGTAACTCTGAGGGCTACCACAACGGATACTTCTACTCTTGGTGGTCTGATGGCGGTGGTTACGCTAACTACCGTATGGGTGAGGGAAGTCACTACCAGGTTGATTGGCGCAACACTGGTAACTTTGTTGGTGGAAAGGGTTGGAACCCTGGTACTGGCCGGTAAGTTGATGACGCTTTTGAGAGTTGAGATAGTTTGCTGATAGTGGAGTAGAACTATCAACTATGGCGGCTCTTTCAGCCCTCAGGGTAACGGCTACCTCTGTGTCTACGGCTGGACACGCAGTCCTCTCGTCGAGTACTACGTACGTCCCCCATCTCTCCCCTCAACCGTCACTAACAATATCTAGGTCATCGAGAACTACGGCACTTACAACCCTGGCTCTGCTGGCCAGCATAAGGGCACCGTCTACAACGACGGCGACACCTATGATCTGTACCAGACCACGCGCTACAACCAGCCCTCTATCGACGGCCAACAGACCTTCAACCAGTACTGGGCCATCCGCCGCAACAAGCGCAGCAGCGGCGCTGTCAACATGCAGACTATCTTCAATGCTTGGGCTAATGCTGGTATGAGACTTGGAAACCACTACTATCAGATTCTGGCTACCGAGGGATACCAGAGCAGTGGATCTTCTTCAATCTATGTCCAGACTAAGTAAGATCTGCCTGTGAAGGTTTATTGGTCTTGAAGAGAGAAGGGTAGAATATCTGGAGGCATGGTTCGGGGATCATGCAATGAGGATGGCGGATGTGAAAACTTTGACGAGGTCTGACCTGGTGTCGATTGATGGGGCTTACTTTTCAGCGCGAGCCATTTCTCCTTTGGAGTCATGACTTGTCCTTCTCTAGTACATAACTTTGATCTGATCAATATTACATATCGTGAACTACCTTCGAAGCTCAGTGAAATCATTAGTCGTGTTCCATAACCATTCTTCACCCGTCTTATCTACCATACTTTAGGTCCCTTGTTCTGACTCCGGGTAGAACTCTCAGCTCAACATCGTTCGCATCCTTGAATCCTTTCGTATCATCCCAAGACCCAACGACTGTCGGGTCTATCGACGAGTATCTCACATGACTACTAGACGTTGGCCATGCCTCGCTATCACGCTGCTTGGAGTGAAAGCATATCGTTCGGTTGCCAAACCCAGAGCGTTTCCTCGTAGAATCCCAGCTGTAGCTTTCTCGACTTTGTTTTGGGGTCTTGGTTCGTGATCCGAAATATGGGCGGAGTGACGGGAGGCAAGCGACAACGAGGCCTATGTTGACATCTAGGGCGCTCCAAAGAACTATCTCGTTGTCAGTATTACTTGAAGCTAATAGTCTGGGAGGGCCGTACCAATTGTACTCAATGAAATGCTCGAGTCGGCTCCAGCCTTCCAGATCATGACGAAGCGGACCAGACTAACCGCC
>WEYU01000087.1:0-12722 GCA_011036685.1 Fusarium cf. nygamai | reverse complement strand
CGCCAGTGGCCTTCAACTCTCCCTGGCCGTCCTTCTCAATGATTACCTTGTCGACGTGTGTTTCGACCATGAGGTGTAGGTTATCCCTGGGTTTCTGCTTGGTGATGAAGTCTGCGCTGGTAGTACGAAGGCCTTGGTGGACTGTTCTAACAGAGTGGCCGCATCCATGAGGGTTCACACCTGAGGAAAACATATCGTGGTCAAGAGGAAGACCCTTTGATACCATAGATTCTCCGATCAAGTTGGAGATAGGAGCCAAGTCATGAGGCTCGGTGTGGACATGACCTTCATAGCCATGGGCGCCCTTGGTCTCCTTGAACCAATCTTTTGTGTGAAAGTTCTCAGCCTATAAGAAGTCAGTAATCGTCTCTGAAGAGTTATATCAGTGGTGATGTTGGGATGGCTCCCTTTGTTGGATATAGGTTAGGTACATACCTTGAGCATATACTTGAACATCTCATCACCACTCCAACCAGGCAGGTTCCAGTCATCATAATCTTGTTTCTACACAGGGTTAGAATCTAGTACTAGTTACTCAAGACAAGGATCAACTGGGCTCACCATTCCCTTGACCATAAGAGTGCCATTACAACCTGAAGAGCCACCAAGGAACTTGCCTCGGCTAAGCTTCACAGAGCGGTTATTGATACCAGGGCCAGGTATAGAGATGACATTCCAGTCTGTCTCCTTGTCGAAGTTATTGGACCAACTAAAACAATGCGTTAGTTAATATTTCTATAAACAGCTACAGGAGCAGGGGTAAGTACCCTCCAACCATGTGAACGTTCTCAAGATGCTCATTATGGGGACCGGCCTCTAGAACGAGAACCTTTACATTAGGATCCTCAGCGAGGCGTGCTGCCACAACGCAGCCTGAAGTGCCACCACTATAAATGAGGTTAGTCAACCAACAATAGTCTTAGGCTTGAACCTTATGAGTGCGGAAATTTACCCGCAGATGATGAAGTCGTAAGTAGAGTCTGGAGCAGCAGTAGCCATATTTGTGTATTTGTTTACAGAGGGAAACAATCTTGCAAAGATATATGAGAAAGGTATCAACGAAGAATCCAACTTGATGCCAGTAGCGCCTCCGTTACTTATATACATAGTATTACCCGAGGTCCACTATCATGAAGGCTGTCTATCGAGCCAGTCAGGACCGGAAATTCGGAAACCTTGTCACTCAAACAACAGGAGGATTCCGGTTATGTAGCAGCTAAGCATTAGGTCCATCATACCATTCCTAATAAAGGCAGTTGAGAGGTTCAGATGTTGCTGGTCTGGGTGTGTTGTGCTCTTAGATCCTGGTTTTTGACAAGGACCCTGAATAGTCTCAGTTGAACCAACAGCATGAATATGGCCGCACCTTGTGCACCAAAATTGTGGGTTCATGCTAAAGGACATAGCTCAAAGAGATAATAGAGGAGTTTCTCTGAGAGGCATTTACCCCGCTGTCTAATATGTCGACGCAAGCTGGAGTCCTCAACTCTTCTGGAGCATCCAATCGGGGATGTCTCCGCGTTATTCAAAGAGTGCCTTACGGATCCGACGTTGCAGTGCAAGGACTTCTTGCATTTCCATCAGAGAAGGAGAAACGAGAAACGCCGGGTCTAAGTCTCCTTGTCCCCTTACTCCAACGCGTTCCGCGGATGGAGCTTGGAGCTTGGAGCTGGGTGAGTGTACATATATGAATCCAGCAGGGTACAACCATGTAGCTGCAAGAGAACAGGTAACAGGAAGTATCATATTGCCCAAGATGATGTCTCATCCTCGGCCAAGGACCTAGAAGCCCTGACGACGTTTAGCTTGGGCGGGGCGGAACTGGTTCCACTCCCGCTGCAGATCACCGCGGCTAAAGGACATCAGTGGAGAGGATTGGCCGCTAGAGAGGCTGAAATTGCTGTTGAGTGTCTTCTTAGCGGGGTAGAGCTAGGGGCAGCTAGGGGCTTGGGAGCAACGTTGTAAAGTTTTACCTCTAATAAGTGTTTGGAGTCAACAACGTTAGTACTGGCCTTTACCAATAGATAGCCTTATAGACACTAGAAACTCACCGTTGAGCGTTCTAATTTATCCCCACAGACACACTATGATTATCTTGGTCAAGGGCCTCGAGTCATGACCAGGCCTGCCTTGTCTTGGGAATCTTCCTGACCAACCAACACCAGCGGCCGGGGTTGTATGAGACTGTGGACCTGCATATGCGTCAACCATGTTATCTTCTNGCCGAAAACAACCAACACCAGCGGCCGGGGTTGTATGAGACTGTGGACCTGCATATGCGTCAACCATGTTATCTTCTGTAGGAGAAGAAAAGAAAAGAAAGGCTCGCAAAGTTCTTCTTCAATAGGAGACCTTGAACGGCTTGACGGAGTCAGACTGACTCGTATATGACTGTGCCGTAGAGATCAACAAGACGTCGACAAGATACTGGATGACTGTACGAGTTGGACAATACAATATGAATGCTCATCAACATATCCCAAGTCATGCATCAGGGTTGCCGAGTCTCCCCGGTCCACTATACCCAGCGTCCTGACAAGGTAGCACTCCTCCTACGACACCGTCAATCCTTAAGTGAGCCATGAGATGGTCAATGCCTCTTACACTCGGCCAAAAGGGGGCGTCAGATCCTGCATCTGCATCAGCTAGTTCATGTCAACTTCATAAGTCACATATCATACCTACATATGCCGGCTGGGCCTGCTATCTCCTCATCTCCATCTCTATTCCCCGAAGCTGTCACTCCTGGCCTGCATCTGTTGTCTCGATTCTATTAGACAACTCTTGCAAGCTGAAGCTTTCCATTATCAACCAAAATGGCAACACCTTTCCAGACTGAGGCCTGGACGGAATATGGTCTTGGCACACTTGTCTTGTTTTTACGATACTTTGCAAGATGGAAAACAGTTGGATTCAAGGGATATCAAGGTGATGACTACTTTGCTCTTGCAGCCCTTGTCTTCTGGACGGTATGCCGCTTCACTCTCTTTGCCAAGGTATCCTTGCTAACATACATAGTGCGAGTTGGTCATGTTAGAACTTATAGGTAAAAACACCTGCAAATTGTGTTGGTTCACCTCGAAGGATTACTAACCCTACAATAGGTCAATCTGGTACAAACATTGGCGTTACCGACGAGATGGGCGCCAAGATGTCAGCTGCAGAGATAGCCAAGCGCGAGTTTGGATCAAAATGCCTCCTTGCAGGATGGAACTTTTACGTGACTTTAATCTTTACTCTCAAGGGAGTGATGCTCTGCTTGTATAGCCGCATGACGTACGCAGAGCCTCGATCCACTGTAGATGTATGCTAACAGAGTTCTAGGCTTGGTCTCTGGCAGAGAAAGATTGTTATCTGGACACAAGTCGGAACAGTTATTGCTTACATAGCAGTAATGGCTGCCATTTGGGGCCATTGTACGCCTGTTCATAAGAACTGGCAAGTTTATCCCAATCCTGGTGGTAAGTGTTATCCCGACTGAACCGACCTCCGACTCTAACGGGAGTAGACAATTGCACTCTCGCCGTAGCGAATTACCTTACTCTGGTAGTGTTTAATATTGTGTATGTTACCGTTGTCGAGGTATTCGAACTCTGAACTTTGATCTAACTCGCGAACCCAGAACCGATATAGCCATCGTCTCCATACCAGTCCCTCTACTATGGACTGTAAAGCTCACCATCAAGAGGAAACTAATGATTGGTGTTCTCCTCTGTTCTGGCGTTTTTATCATGGTCGCAACACTCTTGAGATGTGTGTTTTCGCTACGGTTAGTCCCCCTCAAGGCATAGTTCTTTGTGTTTTGCTAACAACCCAGGGATATCCAAGGCATCAACACATCAACCATCTGGGCAATCCGCGAAACCTTTATCGCTATCCTGGCTGTAAATGCCGCGGCGATCAAGCCTCTATTCTCAGCTTCTCGATGGCTCGTGTCGAGCAAGGGAAGCAGTCGGGACAAGGGAACGAGCAGTTACATCAACAAACACGGCCACCCACTCGGCACAATCGGCGGATCAGGCATCTCTGGAGGTATTTCTGCGAACCGACATCAAAAGTACATGACACAACTCGATGACAACTCGAGCGAGGAACATATTGTTGGGAAGCCAGAGTTTGTGGGATACAGCAAGCCCGAGGTCAGGGCTGGCAGCACAACAAGTGGACAGAGTGATAACCAAGACGGCATTATGGTTACTAGGACCTACGAAGTTACACCTGGAAAGTCTACACTGGATGTTTAGGGGATTTGTATTATGGAGTTACAGGAAAAAGGCAATACCTAGTATGAAGGAAGTGTGAGAAGCACATGTAATTAATGTAATATACCAAGATATCCATCAATTCAGCACACAACAACTGTTTTAACACATGTCAAAGTCTAATCAGGCGTTCGCCTTGAAATTCCTAAATTACGGTGCAAAGCTTTGCCTGCCGCGAAATTGCTCACATCTTCAGCTTCAGCTCCCCAAACTAGCGGGACCAACAAACTATTCCAACAACGTCAGGTCCAGAAATTGGCCGTGCTGAAATCTGAATCTACAGGTGGCGTTGCTCTGTCTCGGTAGCTGGACTACCGGTAAACTAAGGAATTAGCGCTGCTAAGCACGGTCTTTGAGGCTGTATTAGTCGTATCCTAAACCGTCTAATTACCGCCGACTACGTAAATGAAACAACCCCTGATTGACATTGGGGGACTAGACTAGGGGGGAGCTTTNTTTTCTTTCTATAATCTAGTCCTTTTTATCCTTTAGCGCTAGCTTAATATCTTATTTATATCTTAAAGATTTTAAAGCTTACTTTTTAAAAAAATAGCCGAAAAACCGGTAAACTAAGGAATTAGCGCTGCTAAGCACGGTCTTTGAGGCTGTATTAGTCGTATCCTAAACCGTCTAATTACCGCCGACTACGTAAATGAAACAACCCCTGATTGACATTGGGGGACTAGACTAGGGGGGAGCTTTTGCCGCGTTACGCCCGGCTCCAAGGCCACTCACTCTCTTGACACATGATTGAGTTTACCTAGTGACATCCGGTTTCCGAGGCAGAGGCACGTTTCCAGGCCAAATCCTACTGCAGGGGTTGATATACCTTCCCCTGCTAGGATCAGTAACTAGTTAACCCCTGAGGATTACGTACCTGGCTGCTTCGTAACATTGACAGATTTGGTTTTCCTTTTGTCCGGCGAGTTGGGATATGCCAAGCAATACGAGATCTGATCGCAGAAGCAATAACTAAGACATGCAGAACGAGATCAATTAGTGAGGCGGCATTAATGTGTTGGCACGTGTTATCAATCGGCATTCGACTATTTGACAGTTCCAAATCTGGGATCCAGTTCATGGGCACTCGGCCTCTTTGGAAGAGTAGGGCTTAAGCCGGTGGATATTCTCCAAGTCATGTCCAAGAGCAAATGCCATTGCTAAGGCACTAGTTGCAAATCATGGCTCTTGGCAGCTTGAGTCTGTGGTTTTGTGGCTCTTGGTGGACTTTGGTCAACAGCTAGTCCACGGGCTAGATTCATAAGGTTGGACATAAAGTTAGGACTAGCTTTGGTAAAGATCATGATGTTTCTCATGTCTGACTCAAGAGCCAAGGCACGAGTTGTAGGTTCCATGTTGAAGATATCGTATTGCTCATCTCTGTCTTTCGTTGAGTTGTGACTTTGATGGTCAGATACAGGGTATTGGCGATCATGAGGCTGTGATATGTTACTGAAAACTGTTTCTTACACATGCTCAATGCATACTATCTTTCGTCTCCACGTGAAGCTAGAGTAGACGCTATGGCCTCATGGTGGTCCGGACATTGGCCTTCTAATAAATGGCTTCACTAACGCTAGTCTCGGTCTCACTTTTATACTACTAATTAGTTATGTTTCAAGAGCTCTTAATTGTGAACCTGAAGCTCAAGAGACGAGAATAGATATCTGCTCAACTCGATAAGCACTAAGAAGGAAGCGAATGTGTAACTATCAAATACTTGGGAAATCAACACCACAAGCTTAGGAAATATTGTCATAAGCTTAGGATCAGAGAGCCTAAGCTTAGACTATATAGCATAAATCTACCATAATGAAAGCAGATCAAAATTCTNAATTGTGAACCTGAAGCTCAAGAGACGAGAATAGATATCTGCTCAACTCGATAAGCACTAAGAAGGAAGCGAATGTGTAACTATCAAATACTTGGGAAATCAACACCACAAGCTTAGGAAATATTGTCATAAGCTTAGGATCAGAGAGCCTAAGCTTAGACTATATAGCATAAATCTACCATAATGAAAGCAGATCAAAATTCTTATCCTGCATACAACTGCTTGAAGTTGTGTTAAGTAAAATATTGCCAAACCATGTAACGTGCTCCTTTTAACAAAACGCCATTTCATATCTGCATCGCCTTGCCCAGATAAGCTCAACCCCAGACGTCCTCAAGCCACTTGTTTCCCTTCTTTGCCGCTTCAGCCCAGCTCCTAGCTTCAGCCTCACTCCAATTATTCTGCGTCTTAATCGATTCTTCCACCACATTGCCAACTTCTCTAGCCATTGAAGCTCTACCGCAGAAGTAGATACTCGCACCATCTCGGAGAAGATCCCACACATCTTTCTTCCTCTCTTCAACTTTGTCTTGGACATACTTCTTCGGCTGCCCATCTGCACGAGAGAACGCAGTAACGATCTCAAGATTGCCTTGTAGTTCTTTGGCAACCTCGGCGAGTTCATCCCGATAGAGATAATCTTGGTCAGGGGCACGGCATCCGAAAAATAAGATCATCTTGCCAATGGGCTTTCCAACAGATTTGAGACGTGCTCGTTCAAGAATAAACCCGCGGAAGGGAGCGAGACCGGTACCAGCACCAATCATGACGAGAGGTGCTGAGCTCATTGTTGGAAGTTTGAAGCTAGATCGACGCAGACAGGCAAAGACTTTGTGGCCTTTGAGAGCATCACCGGGACCAGACAAGGCGTATGTGGGAGCCTCGGGTCCAACCTCTGGTTGCTTACTGTCCCCGTTAAGAGACTTCCCTAGAGCGTAGAGGTAATTCGTTGTGATACCTCGGATGGACCTGCTTGGGTCTTGTTGAAGAGGCGAGTTATCGACGCCACATGTAATCGAAAGTTTGCGTGCAGACACGGTGCTCGATGACGAGATGGAGTAGTATCGAGGCTGCAAGGTTGGTAGAGTTTCAACGACGTAAGCTAGGGGAAGTCTATCCCAAACAGACCCAGGAGCAACTAGAGTCAGAAGGCGACCCAGAGTGATATGGTTCTTGGCGATATATTTAGCATACGCCTCTTTACTCTTGCCCAGAGTCGTCAGATTCTTAGCAACCTCTGCTGAAGGTGCAAATCTCGCCAGTTGGCCAACAGTTTCTCGAGATACAGGAGCTGAGATCTCGAGGTAATGCCGAAAGAGGGCCAGTGCAGATGTGGGACTGGGAATCTTGATTGTTACGCCTTCTTCGAGGGGTTGAACAAGAAGAGGCTTTTCAGCTCGGCCTTCGAGATTAAGAGCTTTGAGGAGGAGTTGTATCTCGTGATCAGGGTTAATAGGATAGACGGCAAGATGGTCACCAGTCCGATACAGAAGCTCAGGATGATCTGAAATATCGAGCTCCATATGGAGGCAATTTCGCCCGGGAGATGTGTAAAGCTCGTGGGATGACTGGACTGTCAAAGGACGGATAGGCGAGTACTGCTTGACAATCTTTGCAGGTCCGCTTCGGTTCTGAATAGGCTCGCCGAGGTTGAGATCCATGATATCAAGAGAGTCATCCTCTACGAGCTGAATACTTGGCTCATATGGGATGTCTCGCTCTTCATAGCCCAACTTGGTCTGAAAGTGAGTATACAGATCGTCCTTCCAGGAGAGGAAGTCCTCTTCTGTGCCACCCTGAGCATCATTGGCCTTGGCCACAGGCATCAGCCTCTGTGCACCAGCCTTGTCAAGGAACTCAGAAACAACATCGATAACACGGTTGTAGTACCGATAGCTGGTATTTCCCAGACCGAAGGCCATGTATCGCAGGTTTGGTAGCTGAACATCAGAATTCTTGTGAAGCCACTCCCAGAATGCAGCTGTGTTATCACTGGGATCGCCTTCTCCGTATGTAGAGATTATGAAAATGGCGAGCTTGCTTTGAAGAAGATTGGCGATAGACTCAGGGTCGTAGTCGCATAGATCAGCGCAGAGGGTCTGAAGACCGAAACGCAGATGGCATTCTTTGGAGAGTCTGTTGGCGAACATCTCGGCTGTACCCGATTGCGAACCCCAAAATATGACAACATCTTTGCCCTGATGGTCTGTAAGTAAATGGAGTCTTGTCATTATCCGAGAAAACTTACAGCTTCTTCCATCTTTTTTGCAATATCACGAGTTGCTTTCGGCCCTGAAGAAGCACCATCTTTTGACCCCATGCGTTCGAACCAGATATGATGATAAGGATCTGGCTTATCCCAGACAATACCACGCAGAAGATACGCTGCTGAGGCTATTCCAATTGTGCCCAGAGCAGCCATATCGGCTATTGTCTGAGGTGGCCCCAGCTGGGAGAGCCGATTCAAGGCTTCTGTTGCAAAGACGTTGGACATGATTGCTAAAGACTGTACGAGAAACGAGATAATGGTTTGCCCGAGTCTCTGAAGCGAGGAGAAGAAGGATTGATATTCATATTCATAATCTTTTGTCTTTGCCTCATCCGCGGAATTTCTTTCTATCCTAGGAAATCGACATACTCTGTTTCTCATCCCACTTAGCTCAAAGAGTCTCCAACGAAAACGTGGGGACTAGCGTAGTTTACCTAGACTTACAATTCTAACATTTGATGGCGAAAATTTCCTATTCGGGCAAAGCAGCCACTTCATGGCGACGATATTTGCGGGGGATGAACATGGGGAAGACGAGACGATGAAATCTAGATTCAAGGCGTTACCGGGTTCAGTATATTTCCCCATTCGTCTTCCCCGCACTCATGTTCTTGGTTGAGATGTTGAGGACTGGGGGGTGGCTATATGAGGCCAGAAGAGTCCTCATGCTTCTAGAGACATTTTCTCGAAGTTGCCTTTCTCAGAGTATTTCTGTCTTGTATCAATTATGGCAAGTCAGATTTTGACGTTGTAAGAATGGCCCTGTAGTGATGAACAGAGATAGATAGATGGGATAGACTACTTCAATACAATATAACTTGTTTCTTCCGGACTCCTCAATCTCTATCAAAAACTCGACTTCACAACCCCTCATCATGTACGCACAAGTTGTATCCCTCTTTACAGCAGTATCTCTCCTCACGTACTTCATTCTCTATCCCATCTACACATATCTTCGCGATGCCAAAGGTCTGCGGCGTTACCCCAATTTCCATCCGTTGGCGGGAATAACCAATATCCCTTTTGTCCGCGAAGCAGCCAAGGGTTTCCGCTCTCGAACTCTGTATGAGATGCACAAGACCCATCCAGTGATCCGCACTGGCCCAAACTCTCTCTCCTATGGTTCTATCCAAGCCATCAAGGATATCTATGGCCATGGCACAAAATGCATCAAGGGAGAGTTCTACGAGACTCTTGCTGGCAGCCACTATCACTTAGCCGATGTCATCGACAAGGCCGACCATGCTAGAAAGCGCCGTGCCCTTTCTGCTGCATATGCCTTGATTTTCGGCAGAGTTTTTACAGAGACCTTGTACTTTTGAGGACTTGATATTTCCAAATTACACTCTAATCATTGTGATTACAAAAAATTGTTATAGTAAGACAAGANTTGGAGATGGGAAAAGAATGCCGAAAACCCTTTCTGCTGCATATGCCTTGAAGAATCTTGAAAACTGGGAATTCAAAGTAGCCGACAAGACAGAGCGTCTTATCCGCGCTGCTGATGCTGCTTGTACCGTGCCACTCAAAGAAGGCTTCACACGGCCCGATCCTAGAGACCTCAACTTCGATTATCGAGCATTTACCAACTTCTTCACTCTCGACGCCATAGCAGATATTGGTCTCAGTGAACGCCTCGGTCTTCTTGACCAAGGTCACGACCGCGTGAAAGCCGAACGTATGGATGGAACTATTCACGAAGTTAACTTTCGAGAGTGTCTGCACTCCACAGCGCGTGCTCAGTCTATTCTGGCCTGGACAGAGAAGTGGTACAACTTCAACGTTGAAGCGTCCAAGTGGTTTTCCAAAGATTTCCGCCAGTGGTGGCACCTCAACGAAGGCTGGAATGATATTGTATATCATCGTGCAACGAAGCGACTTGAGCGTCATAAGAACAGCGAGAAACTGCCTGATTTCTTCCAAGCCCTCATGGACCACAGTGAGGCCAACCCTCCCGGTCTTGAGTGGGGAGAGATTGTCGCTGAAGTTTCTATTATGATGAATGCTGGTAGCGATACAACTTCGATAGCGATGAACAACGTCATGTATTGGCTTCTGAAGAACCCGTCTTGCATGGCGAAGCTTCGGGAGGAGGTTGACTCTGTTCTTGATCCTGAAGAGATCGTTGCTCCCTACGATAAAGTCAAGCACCTACCATACCTTCGCGCCTGCCTAGACGAATCTCTTCGCATCACACCGCCAACGACTTTCGGTCTTCCTCGCCGTACACCCCCTGAAGGTTGGAACATTCTCGGTGACTACATCCCTGGAGATACTACAGTCTCCATCTCAGCGTATGTCACACACAGAGACCCTCAAGTCTTCCCTGACCCCGAGTCATATGCTCCTGAAAGATGGCTCGGAGAGAAAGGCAAGGATTTACAGCCGTACTTTATCGCCTTCAGTGCCGGGGCCCGTGGCTGCATCGGCCGAAATATCAGTTATCTTGAGCAAACTGTACTATTGGCTAGTGTTGTACATAGGTACGAGTGGGCATTGCCTTATCCAGAATGGGAACCAGAACGCAGAGAGGCCATGAATCTTGCTCCTGGTCCTATGCCCCTCAAGGTTTGGCGTCGAGACTTGGGTGTGGAAGAAGTTGACGAAAAGGGCAATTAGGGTATACATAATGATGACTTTGGACTTGGCCCGTAGATTAAACCAGTTAAAATCGAGATCATTTGACAAACCCAAGAGGAAATTTCTCTATGTCGGGGTGAAGTCCGTATATGTGTTACAGTGAGGTCTTGATCTCAGATATCAGCAGATACAGGCACTTCTTAGCCCAGATAAACCCAGCGTCAACATAAAGAGACAAGTCTCTTAGAGGATATCGTCCTAAGATTGTCTAAACTATGTAAAACCTATCCTAATTTACAAAATTTAGGCACCCTTAGGATAATGTTCTCTAAGAATATCCTAAAACCCAGCCACCTTGCTGAGAAATTCATAAAACTGAGTGCTGCCTTTGCTCTACAGAACTCCTTAGATGGGAAGAATTCTGACAGCTTCAACATAACCGGCTGATAGACGAGGCACTACCCTGGCTGAAACGGAATTAGACTTATAGAAATAATTCTTATCAAGAACTTGCAACAATGCCTGTAGATAATCCTAACTTATGAAGTTCTTTTAGGAAAAGATCCTCTTATACCAGGGAACATTTGCAAGTAAAATTCTGGCTGGGTGGGATAGCATCGCTAGGATCCGAGCGAGAGGTGTAATTTACTATAGTGATAGAAGGAAGTCTTATATCTTCTGGCTCCTGGAGGGTATGGGGGCAGAAAAGAATCACTTCTTAACAAGAGTTATGTGAGACACGGCTCAATGAATGAATGACCTTTGAGCTTTCGAGTTCTGTGATAAGGTTGAGAAGTTAAAGAGGCTTCAGCCCCAAGGCATAAAGGTAAAGAACACTAATAGACACATATGCTTAATATACTTATTGCCCTTACTGTTACCTGATATATTACTTTTGACTGAAAAGCTAGATATCCTGATAAGTGACTTCAAAAGCGAGCTTAATGGAGATCCGGTCCTAGTCAGGACTAAGTCTTTAGTTACATAAAGCTTCGTTGAATGAGTCATGAATGGTTTGAACACAAGGATCCACGGTAAACTTGGTCCCAAAAAGGGCATCTTTCTAGAATAAAGAAACAGAAGATCTCCCAGCTTATGTGCCAAGTACAGCTAGATAGTGGATGCCACTGGGTAGATAGCTCGGGATATATAGTACCGAAGTGCTGCTTGGTACCGCCCAGCGGACAGAGACCGGCAACTAATGTGGTTTTCGGGGCTTGTATTATACTCTGTTATCTAATAATGTTTTCCAATGTCGGGTTTGATATCAAGTACAACTCACTTCCCTTAGAGGTTCATGTGTAAGATCAAGAAATTCATTTTGCACAAGCAAAGTCCAATTACTCTATAAACTCATCTAAGTGTAAACACGCTCAACAATCATGATTCTTTTTACAGCTTAGATTCCTCGATGCGACGACCAGTCTCGTCAAAGTTAATCTTCTTGCCTGAGTTGAGCGACTCCTGGAGTGCGCAACCAATCTTGACAGCCTGAACAGCACCAGTAAGCTTAAATGGTAGCTTGTTGTTGTCAAGCACTGAAGCTGTGAATTCATTGGCTTCTGTGACGAAGGCATGCTCGAAACGACCATAGTAGTCGCCAGGAATCTGTCGGCGCACACCGGTTGCCTCGTGCATCTCAACAAGGTTGCCGACAGGGTTGGCATTGATAGCGAGTTTGCCTTCAGTACCGATGACCTCTGTCATGTCGTGCTGTCCAGCAGCCATCATGCGTGAAGAGTAGAAGTATGCGACTTTGCCAAAACAGAGCCGAAAA
>WEYU01000086.1:0-12809 GCA_011036685.1 Fusarium cf. nygamai | reverse complement strand
ACCCCGCCTCGTTATTCATGGCTTATCCGCCGTTCATCTCCTGAGCCCATTGCAGCAAGCCTCCTCTACGGCCTCCTATCCCGGCTTCCGTTTGACAGTCCTTATAAACAAAAGGTTATCATAACCCTACCTTACAATTGCAACTACAATTGAAATTCACCCTTGGCATCGACATTTAACTTTGACACGTCGCCTGATCCTCCACCTTTTGCATTAATATAACGATCTTTGTCCCTCTTCCATCTTCTGTCTGGTGAATCCATTCAAGGCATATCGACGTTTTCTATAGCTACTCAGACATTGCCTTCTCTACCTCAATCCTGATTTCATTTACTACACCCATACAAGACCATCGTCGCTGTTTGTTGTTGGTTTGCGGTGTCAACATTTGACAACACTTTGCCTTCATTGCCTTGACACTTTACACCACGAATATCGTGTAAGTTCCAAGAAGAATGGACATGAGTTTGCTTTTACATACTGCACCCCACGTAGCTGCTTGCAACCTTGCTAGGTTATCTCATGCATGCAAGGCTAAAATTGTCCTGCCCAGAACCATAGCCGTAACCATTGAGGCTAAAGCTTGTGAGAGTGTTGAACACAGCCAGAGATAATATAGACAGCATCTAAACCATACCCTACCACCCACAACAACCGCCACAATCCCCAACAGCATGGCCAACGCTTGCGCCCACCAGTTCCGAATTATCAAGTCGGACAACACTCTTGTCCAGTGGATCTGCCAGCACTGTCACTCTGGTCCTCACTGGATGATTTGGGAGTGCACGTACTGCAAGCTGCATCTATGCCGACCTTGCATGACGTCCATTTAAGGATCTATACGCAAGTCCGTATTGTAGCGACAGTGTTCGGCATCCACAAATGAAATGGGTGTGCTGATGCTCTGCTCCGTATGCTAGAAGTAGGTGGCCATAACTTGACTAACACGACGCGAGGCTCAACACAAACGATAAATGGATGAATGCCCTCCTAGTCCTAGGCAGGCGCATATTGAGATCATAGTCAGACGGCCTCAACAAGGGCTTTTGATTGCCCTTGGCATACTACCGAACGGCAGCTCGGAGCTAGCCAAGGTACCACGAAACAGACTGGCTTATGCCGAACGGACACACAGTGAACCAGAGAATATCGAGAGCGCCAGAGAATGGCTTTAAAGTATTACTGTCACCTTAATTGAAAATGTTTTCTTTACAGCTCTGCTATTCTAAATGCTACGTGGTCACCACCATTATCATCGTCCTTNCCAAGGGCAATCAAAAGCCCTTGGCATACTACCGAACGGCAGCTCGGAGCTAGCCAAGGTACCACGAAACAGACTGGCTTATGCCGAACGGACACACAGTGAACCAGAGAATATCGAGAGCGCCAGAGAATGGCTTTAAAGTATTACTGTCACCTTAATTGAAAATGTTTTCTTTACAGCTCTGCTATTCTAAATGCTACGTGGTCACCACCATTATCATCGTCCTTGACCTGGTGGATATGAAACTGAATCATGAACGAGACGCATTTTCATCAAAACACGATACAAATCAGCTTAAATGAATCTCGAGTAAAACTATGGCCTCCTAAGCAATTCTTATTGGTATAGAAGAACTGCATCCTACGGTGATGGGGGTTTTAGCAGCCAATATAAAGCTAGCCGCAGCGGCCCACCTGACCTTCCGGCTGAAGAGAGCTACGGCTACAATTTTCAATCTTTCGATGTGCCTTTTTGCAACTTCAAGACTACACATCTGCCCCAAACGCCTCTTGAGCTTTTCCAGCATTTCATACCTATTTCCTATGTATATAGTGGGTTGAATATACCAATAGCTGGGTTTCTTACCTACCCTACTGTATGAAGGATCGTCTGAATCCTGCCGCATTATCTACTTTTCGTCCGTATCAACCGTAGTCATTCAGACGTCCTTGTGTTTTGCCGCTCCAAGCCATTAATTGACAAAACGTCGTCCATAGTCCACTTTTTGGTTATCCTATAGCTTTCGTCCTATAACAATATAGGTATTAAAGTATACTATCCTTATAGTAACATATTATTTTTTTTAACATTCGATAGTCTCAGAGTTTTTTTTATTATTTCTTAGATATATACCGAGTAGCGAATGTCTAAACAAATGTTAGGACACCGGCTTTATCATGAGAGGCTACAGCTTTAAGCAAGGTGACTTTATTGCATGACTCTGGAGTGCGAGTTTTGATAATGACCTAAGCTATCATTTCATCCTGTCTAGGGACGCCATGGGNTAACATTCGATAGTCTCAGAGTTTTTTTTATTATTTCTTAGATATATACCGAGTAGCGAATGTCTAAACAAATGTTAGGACACCGGCTTTATCATGAGAGGCTACAGCTTTAAGCAAGGTGACTTTATTGCATGACTCTGGAGTGCGAGTTTTGATAATGACCTAAGCTATCATTTCATCCTGTCTAGGGACGCCATGGGTTACTAGTCATAGCTCTCACTTTCTAATCCTTATAGAGCCCTGCTGCAGCTGTCTTAGAGGAGTGTCGGGTAGAAGGTTGATGCTTGCCTGCTGAGGGTTGCGAGTGAAGTACAGGGGCCTGGGAAGCATGATTTCTCTTTATTGGCGTATATTTACATCAATGTCAGACTGGTGAGTGCTTGAAGATATCAAAAATAGGATTCACTGCTTTGAAAAATAAGAACATATTTGTTCTATAATAGACACCAGTATACTATAAGGGCTATTTACTAGCTGTTAATATAAAAATGTCACGGGTCTATTATATAGTAACAGTATTACTTAATATAGTATTTGACCTAAAGTGAGAGGTGTTATCTGTTACTGATGCTTGGTATTACTTGTAGTATATTCTTTATATAGAAATCTTAACTAAACTGATTTCTTAAGAAAGGCAAGTTGTTTACAGTGTTGAAATAATGATCAGCCGAGATTGACAGATAAAATCTTCCGGCTATACTCCGTAAGTGCCTATCTTATCTCAACATTCAGGCTGCTGTAGCTATTGCTAAAAGCAGTCTAGCCTACCCACTAAATCATTAAGGTTTCAGCTTATTATAGGTATAGCCGAGTCATATAATATTGTCAGATAGAAATAAGTTATCAGCTGTTAGGGAAAAGCTTACTTTAATAAGTAAATTAAATGGCCCGATACCTATAAATTATATAAAGGCTTTATTAAGGCGCTCTATACCGATCATGTGTGTGAAAAGGACTGACAGGACCTGATGAGCTAATCCCAGGGAAGCATCCTAAGTGCAGGGGATAATAGAATAATAAGTAAACTTAACTCTAGAAATATTATAAGCTTGAATTAATTTTCCTAGAGTTGCCCTTATTATTAGCTAGACTGCTCTAGAGTATCTTAGTGTAATTAATTTAATAGTATAGTTAAGAATATACTAAGAGGTACTGTAATAGTTTATAAAGGAAAATGATTTTAAAAGCCTTATACTAGAGATATAAATTAAATAGATTATCCTCTTAATAACCTATAATAATAATTTACTTTATCCTTTACTTTATATTCTTCTTCCCTATCTATTATAGAACATGTTTACTTACCTTTTTTATAGACTGACAGCCTTGGTCCTTCTATAGGGCCAGGTTATTGCGTTCCCTAGTTATGGCAGCTTTAACCTTAAGCGCCTTATCGCTAAAGAAGCATTAAGGGCATTCTTGCTAATATCAGTACTAATAGCAAGCAAGCATAGGGTATAGTACCTAGCGCTATTATAGCAAGTCTATTAAAGATAGATCTAGATTATATATAGCCCTCTTTATATAAATCATAAACCGCTAAACTGATAGTAACTTTAGATTAGTATACTTAAACTTAAGACTTTATATTAATATATAAAGTCCTTATTAAGCACTTTGCCTATAGTAAGAAGTCACTTTAGTATAAGATTAATAGATATATCTTTATATAAGCTAAACTTTAAGGTATTATAAACCTATTTAATAGTCTTAAATCTAGTAGTTTTAATAAGCTAAAGTGTTAAGTAAATATTAAAGCCTTTATAGGTTTATAGGGTTATTTATAATATAATAGCCTAATACTAAAAGCTATTACTTTAATTTTATATATTAACTAGCTTATTTTTTATAGTAATTACTTTAAGGCAGTTAATAAAGTCTAGCTAGTTATTAATAAAGACTTTATATATACTATTAAGTCCTAGAACTATACTAACTATAACCTTTAAGAAAAAGTTAATAGATTATTATATATTTTTTTCTTTACTTTATATTATATACTTATTAAAAGAGTTACTTTTACTATAAAGTTTAATCTGTCCTATATTAATTATATTACTAGCACTTTTTATATTTTATACTTTATATAAGACTTTTAAATAGGCAGCTATATTAACTTTAATATTAATATTTAACATAGCTATGTAGGTCTTAATATTAATTTTATTTTTTTATTAATTTATACTTTTAATCTTTCTTTAAAATATACTAACCTAACTTTCTAGCTATATTTATTAAAAGTACTTATTAACCTTAAAGTAATAATTAACTCTTTTTACTTTATTTATTAAAAAGTTAAAATGCCTTTATAATAATATATAAAGTATAGCTAATAAGGTCTTATATAATAAGATAATATAATACTTATTTTTGAATATATTATAATATAAGGTATTATATATTATATTAAAAAATATAATAACTTTAAAATTAAGTCTTAAAGCTATATAATATTATTACCTTTAACTTTAGATTTAATTAATTAAATAGCCTTAATTTATAAATATAAAAAGATATTTTCCTTAGCCTTAGGAAGCTAAATACTTTCTTTATTATTACTTACTTAAAGTAATTACTATTAAGGCTTTAATTTAAATAAATTATCTTAAAATAGGCTAAAAACCTTATATTTTATTATAAGATATATTACTATATAATCACTATTAATAGCTATAACTATCTTATTATAATTAGTTAATACCTATATAAATAAGCCTTTAATAAATATCTTTAAGCTTTTAAGTAAATATATTATTATCTTATAATCCTTTTTAAAGTATTATAAAATAATAAGAAAGTACTTACTAGATATTAATAAGCTATTATTAATATAGTAAATTAATCTTATAATTTTTAATTATTATATATAACTTCTTAATATTAGTATTAAGGAAAAAGATAAAGAAAAAAATAAGAAAGAAGATAAGGATTAAAACTTTATTAAGTATAGTATAGACTAGATAGAGGCCCTAGAAGATATTATAAAGTGCTTAAAAAAGGGTTAATACCTCTTAAAGTAATAATAAGTCTTTATTATTAATATTAAATCTAATAGTAATAATAACTAATATTAAAAGTAATTTATAAAGTTAAAATATATAGTTATAGAGATTAAATTAATTAAGTAAATATTATATTATAAGAATTAAAGGCTTTTATAAAGTAAAGTAAAGAAAGTAAGAAAGAAAAAGGGGAAAAAAAGTAAATTAGAAAATAAAAGTCTTAGTATTAAGAGAAAAACTGTAAATATTAATAGATTAAAGCTAGCTTAGTAAGTTAGTTATAGATTAGATTAAGTTATAAGGTAATATAATATAATATAAAGAATATATATTANTAGTATTAAGAGAAAAACTGTAAATATTAATAGATTAAAGCTAGCTTAGTAAGTTAGTTATAGATTAGATTAAGTTATAAGGTAATATAATATAATATAAAGAATATATATTATAAGTAAATATAGCTAATTAATACTTAAGTTACTTTATTTATAATATTAATAAAAATAAAAAAAAGTAAAGCTATTATATAATAACCCCTAGTTTTTATCACATATACCCCTATATTTTTTTTACTAATTAGCTTAGTTCCTGCTAAAGACAATTAGCGTTAAGACTCTATAATTAAGACTAATCTGTTACGATCAGTACTGATCCGCTATGATCAGTACTGATCCCACAATAACCTTACTAATTATAACTATTACACTTTAGTATATAGACTATATTTATTAGCACTAGATAGAATATAATTTACTAGCTATTAATAAGACTTCTTTACCTTAATATACCTAATATATATTATTAACTATTAAGAGATATAATACCTAACTACTTAGTCTATATACCTTATATATTTTATAAATATAAACCTAGTATAGACTAGTTTACCTATTTAGAACCCTAACTATTATATATTAATAGCTCTTATTTAGAACATATTATATTTAGATAACTAAGTAATATTATACTATTAAGATATCTAATAACACTAACCCTAAACTAGCACCTCCTTATACTAAAGTACTACCTAATAATACTAAGGTAATAGCTAAGGTTTAGTAGCTATATAATACTATTTATGCCTTATAGGTATAAATTAACGAATAGTAGAATGCTATACTAGTTAGTAATAATACTAATATTTTATAAGAAAGAGATATTAGAGAAGTACTTAAGCCTCCTAAACTAGAACTCTTTATAAGAAAAGTAACTAATATAATTCTATTCCTTACTTAAATAAAAGTATACTTTCGCTTATTCCTAAACTAACTAGATATAACTATAAAGAAAGTACTATATACTTTACTATTAATTTAAGGAGATATAAAGGAATAGTAGGAACCTATTATAAGAGACTTCTTTAAAAATAAAGAAAATATATAAAACTAAAAAACCTAAAATATCTTTATAGATTAAGATAATTTTAAATAAGCTCTTAAAGATAATTTNTTAATTTAAGGAGATATAAAGGAATAGTAGGAACCTATTATAAGAGACTTCTTTAAAAATAAAGAAAATATATAAAACTAAAAAACCTAAAATATCTTTATAGATTAAGATAATTTTAAATAAGCTCTTAAAGATAATTTTAAAGTAATTAATAAGGAACGGTAAGCTATAATAAAATTACTTATACTTAAATAATATAAGTCTTATACCATATACTTAGCCAAGTTCTAATAGCTTATATCTAAAACTAAATAGGATAATAAAGCTCTAATAAAAATCTACTACTAAAGATTAAAAGAAGAAGTTAAGGATAAACTATACCTAGCTAATAGACCTAATAACTTAACTATATACATTACTATAGCTATTAAGATTAATAAATAATAATATAAATATAAAAAAGAGAGAGTAAACTATAAATAGGGTAATAACTTTAACCTATATTACCCTAACTAGTAGTAAAATAATAATTAAGGTAATTCTTAAAACTATAAAAACTTATAAGGAAACTAATAGAGTAATACCTTATATAGAACTTAAGTAGGCCCTATATCCCTAGAAGCTATATAACCTAAAAAGAATAACTATAAGATATAAGATATATCTAAATATAAATACTATAATTATAATTAGATAAGATATATAGTATAATAATACCTAGAACTATAAAAGCTATAAAACCTAAACTAAAGTAAGTAAACTCTAAGACTAACTTAATAGATAGGACCTTAAATGGCTATATAAACCTAAACGCTAGGGATAATATATAGTAAATATAATATACTTATTATCTAAGAAATAGGAGTTATATAGCTAGAACCTAAAGAAAAAGGAAAACTAGAAAAGAAAGGTAAACTACTTACCCTAAAAGAGTTTAAAAGCTAAAGACAGTATAGAAATAATATATAAAATAAGAACTACTATAAGTATATAGTAAATCTAGTAAAAAAGGAATATTCCTAATAAAAATAATAAAAAAGAAAATAAAAGAAAAAAGAAGAAATACTTATAGAATTTAAGGAAATATAAATACTAGAAATAATAAAATAAGGAAACCCTATTATCCTTAATATAGATAAATAGGGATAAGCCTTATAAACTATTAATAACATTTTAATTAAAATAATACTTTAAGATAAAAAGGAAGCCTAAAAAAAGGAAGTTAAAGTAAGAAATAACACTTAATAAAGAAGATATTAGAAATTATAATCTATAAGATATAAAAGTAAAGCAGTAAAGGTTACTGCCTAGCATTTCTATAAAAAAGATAAATAAATTATATAGAAATAGATTAAAAAGTATTAACTAGAATATAATAAGTTTAAAATAAGGATTTACTAAATATAAGAAGATCTCTATATATAAGGAGTATAAGAATATAAAGACATAGAAGGCATAGGTATAATCTATATTAGAGCCTACTATACTAATAATACACTTAACCTACTATATAAAGAGCTAGACTTCAATACTAAAGATAATATATAAATAATACTAATATATCTAAGTTATAATAAAATATCTTAAATATCTTATAGATACTACTAATATAAATAATATAAATAAGAAAAGCTAGATAATAACTATTTTTTAGTAATAATATAAAGTATACTAAATAATAAGCTATACTTAAAGGAAGAAATAAAAGGCTACTTAGTATACCTCTAGTATAAGAACCTTAAAGTAGTAGAACTATAATTCAGTATACTATACTACTAATAAATTTAGAAGAATAAAGATCTACTTAATAGAATCTAATAACTATAATATATAATTAAAGAAATAGAAAAAGAGTTTAATAAAATAACTGAAGGGAAGTATATATATATAAAGAAAGAACTATTAATTAATAATAATAGCTATAAGATAATAAGTCTAACGATAATAAATACTATATAGGAACTAAATGTAATAATAAGGACTATAAACTATATTACTTTAATTACTTAGGAAAAGTAATACACTTCCTGTAAAGACTAAGCTATAGGAAAGCCAAGATAATAAATAAGAATAACTTAGACTAATAAATATATTAAAAGTATTATATATAGTAAACTTAATAAATCGCCTAGTACTATAAGTTTAGATTAAGGAAAGATAGCTAGATACTTAGATTAATTATAAAGTAAGTAAAAACTTTATTAACTTAAAAATAGTTATAGAGCTATAACTACTATAGAAATAGAAATTATTACCCTATCTATTAGTTAATATAAAAGGATAACTCTTTAATTATAATAATAGTATTATAAATTAAAAGATTAATTACCTTAAGGTCTTTATTAAAAGAAAGAATTAAAGAGTAAATTTTAATATTATACCTTTAGGAAAGGATATAGATATCCTCTTAAGTATACTATAACTTAAATAATAAAATCTACTTATTAATTAAAAGAAAGGCTAGGTTATATTCCTTAGTAACCCTAATAGTAATAAGGAAATAATTATAAAGAATAATAAGAAATCTTAAACCTTAATTAAAAAGAAAGGTAATAGAATATATAATATATAGAAATTACTACTTCTAAAAAGAGTATAATATAAATATAAGATAGGCTAATAATAGAAAATAGAAATCCTTAGTATTCTCTAATAATAAGATTTAAAAAAGGATAATAAACTAATAATTAGCTAGGACTAACTAAAGAATATACTAAAAGAATACTAGATATATAATAAATTGTTTAGTAAAGAACTAGATATAGGTATCCTAGAATATAGTAAGTAGGACTATAAAATTAACCTTATAGATAAAAACTTACTATTTTAAAAGCTATACCTACTTAACTAAAGGGAGCTATAAGTTTAAAAAGAATATATTAATAAGATACTTAATAAGGGCTATATTAAGGAATCTAGCTTATTATTAGTATTATTAATATTCTTTATATTAAAGAAAAATAGAAAGGATAGGCTAGTTACTAACTACTAACTAATTAATATATATACAATTAAGGACTAAATCTTACTTCTACTTATTATAGAACTTAAGGATTAGTTATAAAGTAAAAAGATCTTTATAGCCCTAGACCTTAAAGGAGTATATAATCTTATCTATATTAAAAAAGGAGATAAATAGAAAATAGCATTTAGGACTAGATTTAGGCTATTTAAATATATAGTAATGCCTTTCAGTCTTACTAATATACCTATAATATTTTAGTAAATAATTAATAGTATACTCTAATAGTATCTTAATATCTTTATAATATACTACCTTAATAATATCTTAATCTTCTTAAATAATAAAAAAGAATATAAAAAATATATTTATAAGGTTCTAAAGACATTATAAGATATAAAGCTATTAGTAAAGCTAAAGAAAAGTCACTTCTATATTACTAAAGTAGACTTTTTAGGATATATTATTATACTAGGTAAAATTAGAATAGAACTAAAAAAGATCTCTATAATAGTAAATTAGAAAAAACCTAAGAATATAAAGGAAATATAATCCTTCTTAAAAATAGCTAACTACTACTAACAGTTTATCTAAGACTTCAGTAAAATCACTAACATATTAATAGAACTTATAAGAAAGGGTAAAACATTTAAATAAAATAATAAGGCTTAAAAAGCCTTTATATAACTTAAAAAGGCTATTATTAGTAAACCAGTCTTAGCTATATTTAACCTAGAAAAAGAAATCGAACTTAAAACAGATATATTAGACTTTGCCTTAAAAGGATAGATTAGACAGTAAGATAATATAGGAAGATTATACCCTATTACCTTCTATTTATATAAATTATATAGAGTAGAACTTAACTATCTAATCTATAATAAGGAATTCTTAGTAATTATTAATTATTTTAAGGAGTTTAGATACTACCTTATAAGAAATAAGTACTAGATTAAAGTTTATATAGACTATTAGAATATCTCTTACTTTACTATAATATATAAGCTTAATTAATAATAACTATACTATATAGAATATCTATATAAATTTAACTTTATAATTATTTACAGGAAAGGATTAAAAAATAAAAAAGCAGATATAATTAGCTAAAGACTAGACTATAATACTAATACTATAAAAGCTAAGGAATAAGTACTAAAACTAAATAAAAAAGGGGAATACAGATTTACCTAATAAATATAAACTTTAGGATAAATATAAGCAACTATAACTAAAGAAATCCTAGAAAACTAAAAAGAATTTATATAAGAATTCTACTTATACCCTATATATAGATATTAAGGAGTTATAAAAACATTAAAATAACTCTTATAATATAGCTATAAGGTAGTAAGGTAGATAGTAAAGAGGGTTATTAGGTAATGTAATATCTATATAAAAATAAAAATATAGTAATATAAACCCTATAGAAAACTATAACTACTAGAAATAATAAAATAACTATAAAGCTTAATTATAATAGACTTTATTACTAAACTACTACTATTTAAAGAACTCTTAACTAGAATCTTTTATAATAGTATTATAGTAATAGTAAATTAACTTATAAAGTTCTTATATTATCTACCCTATAAGGAAGATATAGATATAGAAGAACTTATATATATTATCTATAGAAATATCATTAGTATATATAGATTACCTAAAGAAATTCTTTTAGATAAAGGACTAATATTTATAGCTAAGTTTTAATAGGCACTTATAGCGCTTTTAGGACTTAACTATAGGCTTATAATAGCCTTTAGACCCTAAGTAGACAGACAAATAGAACATATAAACCAGGTAGTTAAATAATACCTATAGTATTATATTAACTATAAATAAAATAATTAAGTTAAAAAGCTACTATATACCTAACTTACCTATAATACTCTATATAATAAAAGCACAAAACTTACACTAGCCTACACTAACTTTAGATTTACGCTAGAAGTATATTAAGACATATAATAACCCTAATTAATAAATCCAGCAGTAATACTTAAAAGTAATAATTTAAAGAACTTATATAACAAACTTTAAACAGAACTCGAATTCATTAGAAAACAGATATAACAGTACTATAACCCTAAAAGAGTAAAAAGACCTACCTTTTTAAAGGGAAATATAGTTTACCTATCCACTAAAAACATTATTATAAAATAATTAAGTTATAAACTTAATTTTAAATACATTAGACCCTATAAGATTATTAGAAAGGTCTTAAAGAATAACTATAAACTAGACTTACTACTAAAGGTTAGGCTCTATCTAGTCTTTTATATTTTACTCTTTAAGTTAGTAGAAAGAATAATATAAATAAAAATAAACAATAAACTTATAGAAGTAAAAAGACTAGAATCCTATAAAGTAAAGGTAATAAAAGAAATAAGAATAATTAATAAAAAAATAGAGTACCTTATTAAATAGAAAAACTACTTAAAAAGTAAAAATATATAGAAACTACTAAAATACCTTATTAATACCTAATAACTCCTAAAGAACTTCTACTAAAATTAATAAAGGCACTAAAACCTAATGCCTCCTATTCTAACTACTTAGTAATAGCAGACTAATCGTAAAAAAAGCTATCAATAACAGCACTCTCTATTACAAACTATTTATCCCACTCTACCCTCTCAAGCTTATCTATTAAGTTAAGACTATATTAGATTATATCTAACTCCCTTACCTCTACTTAATAGCATTATCGCCTTAAATAAGTAATTTTAGTAAACTAAGTATTTATTTTATTATAAATATAAGTAGATTCTATTTAAAGTTTAATTAGTTTATTTTCTATAGCCTCCTCTTTATACTTAAGATAATACTTTTTATTAATAATCTTTTAAGCTAATATTATATTAGTATAACCTATAAAAATAATTCTATAAAATAAATATACTAGCTACTATAAATAGACTATAACTATTATAGGAAAAACCAGATTTTATATAAAGATCGTAGCAATTTGATTTTATAAGATTAAGAATATATAAGTCTTCTATCTCTTAATAAATATAGTTAGAATAAGGTATAATAGGATTCCTAAATACTATAATAAGGATATAAAGAGATTTTCAGTTATTAATAGAGGTTTTCTTAGCCTTTAATATATAGTTAGATATCTTAAGAAGATTATAGGACTAAGATTAGGCTCACTAGGAGTAACTAACAGAAGATATATT
>WEYU01000085.1:0-12853 GCA_011036685.1 Fusarium cf. nygamai | reverse complement strand
TTTTTCGGCTATGTTTTCCTTCTGCCAGGCTTCGACGAGGGCTTTGCCAAGCTTCCGGTTTGCTTCGGTGTCAGAGACTTTGTCAGGTAGGATGAAGGTCTGGAGGTTCCCGACTGTGACGGAATGTCCAGGGGGAGGACCGGATGCATTGAGGATGGTAGGGATGTGAGGCTGCGGAGCGGGAGCAACAGCAGCAGCAGCCGAGGCCATCTTGCGGACCTTCATAGAATGAGTGATGAGAGAAGGCAAGGAAGGTCTTGTGAGTGAAGACTTGTAAAGATGTGTAAGACTCATGATTATTGACGTTTGCGGTCACTGGATTTGATTCACTGAAAGCTCTGAAGATGTGATGTTTAATGGAGTGGATGATTCAGAGTCCAACTTGGGTTCAGCTTCACGTATTTATGCTCGATCAGCGAATGCTTTCACGGCCGTCCATGAAGTGCCGAAGGTCGACTTGAGAACTGATGTCCTTTCGGTCTCTTCGTTTCCGGATGTTGTTTTCCGCTATGCGATGCTTCACAGTATTGCACTCTGCTTTCAAGTTGCATGAAGCTGATGCACCTGGATCCTTGCTCCCTGTGAAGTTAAAGGCTTCATAGCACGGAAAGCAAGCCGACTCCCCAGACTCGCTACTCTGAGGTAGGTACTATTGAAGTTAGCCCGTGTATTAAAATCGCTAGTTACGGCCCGACCCATGGAAGCCCGACGGCATCGTAGCCTCAATCTTGGCAATACCGCACGTGCCCCTCTTGAGTTGACCCTCAGATCATCTAGACTACTTTATCTGTGCTTAGTGCCGATAATCTTCTACACCAGAGCAAAGTTGGTGATGGGTTTTCAGCATACTCCTGGTCCTAATTTCAGATGAAGATTCAGCAACGTTGCATAGCAAGACTGTCCTCGCCAAATATCGTTCGACTTATACTTTCTCAAGCCTCAAGGACCAGGACTCATGGCGGTGCCCCACGTACTCGTCGATTGTTTATCCCATTGTTATCCCACATGTCTGCCGAGCTAATGATTGCAACCTAGAAGCGCGATATGCGACTCTCATGAAAATCATATCTCATCAAAGTACGAGACAGATAATTGAGGTGCCACGTCCACTACCTTGACAACATCCCAACAAGCTTTTCACCTGCTGATATGATCAAGCCTCACGCCAATACAATGAGGGCATCCAATCGCGCAGCGATTAATTGATTCTCAAATTCCGAGTCATGTCCCGGTAAGGATGTTACCAGGGTCCGGGTATGCTTCCCGTCGGGAAAGCTTTAAGGTTCTACCAATGACCGGGTAATTCGACAAGAGACATATGCAACACCAATGCGGAGCGGGAAACACCCGAGTCATTCTCCGCAATCCTTCTACGATCACGGCAAATATGTCGATGTCTGCAAGAACAAGTTTCACGTATGGTGTGATTGTCAATGCTTTGGATACCTCGGCAAAGGCTCATAGTGTTTCATATTTCTTGACCGCATCAACAGATCTCGATTACTGATATGCCGGGCTCGTTAACCATCTGCCCGTAGAGTAGCATTGAACTCCTAAAATGAAGGTGTGTTGCTTTCTCGTACCTGAATCAATAGGAAGTGAGAAGAGGTAACTCGATATTTGCGCCACTGGCTGGATAAAGTCGAGTGGCTTCATGAAGACATGAATCGAGAATGTCACGCCCTGACTCTACCAGCTTCATCTTTGATGAAATGTCAAGTCACTTTGTATCCTTGCATAGTGTGGCTGGATTTTGACTTGGTTCTGCATGATAAGTACCTGGCGCTACGATCAGCGAGTCCAACAGGAGCAAGTACCAAAAGTACCAAGCGCCCTCGGGGGGAAAAAAATAAACAAAACTATTCTATGATCTTTTCTATTATTTGGTTCTAATAAAAGTGTTCCTCCATTTCTGCATAAAGCTTACACCTTGTGATATATCTGGCAGATCTTATCTAGCCAACCCCGGACTTTTGAAACGAACTTCGTAGGCAAAAGACTGGAAACGCGAGTCAGCCGTGGCCTCGGAGAAGACNGCTCGAGCAATCAAAACTTCGCCGAAAACGTCTCGTCACGACACCCATGCCACTGATCCGCACGTGTACCACCTGCTTGATGATACGATGCATGAATTGCCTTTCTAGATCGCAGTGAAGTGTTCCGAGGATACCTGCGACAAACATAGTGACTGAGAAGATATGATTGAAGTGAGGGGTTTGTAAATGCAGGCCTGGGTATAACACGGCAAAAAAAACATGAAATTATAAGCACAGGGCAAGCAAGACTCGAGAGCGATGACACTAGGAACCTCGGCTTTGCGAAGAAACTTAGCCTTGGGATGAAATACAAGCTCAAGCGGCCAATGACGTGAAGAACGCCTGTTCAGGCCAGGACGGAGATATCCGTACCTTGAGAACTTTGTTCGAGGCCTGGGAGCGAGATGTAAGGTCAAATACCTGGGTCTCAACCTTGTAGGGCTTCTCGAACAAGTCGACCATCCAATTCTCTGGTAGCTTCCTGTGGTCTAGATGGAATGTCTCTACGAAGATATCGATAGCATCAAAGTTGTCGAAACTGGTCTTTGCTAATCTAATGGAAAAGTGTCTTTCGAATTGAACGATCTAAGTTTTAGCACTAGTCACTGGAAAATACGCCATGATAGTTGATACTTGGCTATGCATAACATGTCGAATATTTTACACTTGAGGAGAACTATCAACGATATGACCTTTGTTCAGTTTGCAATCAATGGTAAAAGGCGCATTCCACATGTTACTCCATCCTCAAATAACACAAGTGGCTCTCCCACGATGATCCTTTTCACTCCATCAAACCCATTCTGACCAACTATAGCCACTCACAGAACCATAATGCCGCCTCGAAAAATCATTGTCTCATAGCCTAGCTCCACTGTCCAACCATCGGATAAGAGCCAGTTTATCGGATATCGGTCCATCGTTCACTCATACAACAAAGTTGCGAGCTGACGACCCCAGCGATCCATGTACCTATGGACTTCTTCCCATCCAATCTTCTCACACGGGTGATCAAGATTGTTGCCTTCGGATTCATCCCGCCCCTCAACGGGATCATCATCCTCGCCGTCATCAGGCTGAAGCAGTCGAAACAAAACAACATCAAGATTAGTTCCCTCCAGACTGCTGAAGTCAGGCTTCAGAGCATTGAACAAGAAGCATGGATCGCATTTGATGGGGTTAGGATGATCCTGATCAAGCATATGGAACTCCTTGCCGGGGGGAGCAATATAATCTCCGCGATCTCGCCTATCAAGGCAGATCAGCTCCAGCTCAATGGTTCCAGGCTCTCTTCGGGGTCTATCATCCCAGCGCAACTCCCAGTGGTGGCAAGCTTCATTGGCAGGACATCCAGCAGCGTTGGGATGGGCGAGCATGAGGACAAAAATCTCGGGACGCAGGGTGTTGCATAAGCGGGCTGTACCAATCCCCTGGAGGAAGTCTCGTGAGAAGGACTCGCTGGGCTTCTCAGACAGCCACTGGTCCGGCTTGAACCGGGGGTCCACGCGCGGGCCTTGCCAAAATGCAATAGACGGGGTGTCACGAAGTGACAGCTTGGAAGGTTGGGGCGGTGTCGATGTGATAATCTCTACGTCTGACGAGGATGTAGTCTCCGGAGAGCCTGGTCCCTCAGGAAAGATCGGCACCATCATCCCACCAAACCCACCCTCGAAGTCGAATGCAATTTGGAGGTCATCCTCAATATCGTTATTGTCATTTTCGTTGTGATTGTCGTCTTCGTTATTGGCGTCACCTCTAGGAGAAGGGATCGGATCGACTGTATCAGCATTCGCGAAGACCTCATCCTCTCCAGCTGCCTCACGAATAGCTGCCTCACGAGCAGCTTCCTCGCGAACAGCTGTCACTTGAATCGCGATATTGTCCTCGATTTCTGCCAACTGGTTCCGCAAGACAGTCCGTCGAGTAATCAAGTCATCCATAGTAGCCATCAAGTCATCCATGGTAAATCAGTCGTGTGATGAATCTGAATAAAGGTTTATGCAAGTTGTTTCTTTCCGAAAAGATATTTCTTGTCTGGGGTATCGAAGAAGACTTTGATGGAGAGTTTGATAAGAAACATCGGGGCGATTGGAAATGATTAAATACCTAGGTTAGCATTGCCACTGTCACTCGGAGAATGGCATGGCTCTTGTCTGTGCAGCTGAACCTGACGCCTTGGGGTTCAGAGCCACTGGTAAACCATAGCCACGTGCTGACGAAGAACGCAGAGTCGAACAATTAATACCGTAGGTTGTTGCCTGAACAGCTGTTGAGCAGCTGCAAGAACAGAGACAGCATGTTCCCATGCCCAAGTTGCGAATAAAATGCACATATGAAAGGGCGTTCCCAGGCATGCAAGAACAGATTGAACGAGAATGTAAATATGATACAGTAGTCTAAATCAGGGACTAAAAGGTTTGTCCAGTAACAAGGGTCTCGTAGACTAGGCCCTCAAAAACAGATCGCTTGATCGCAGCACCAAAGCTGTTCTTTGTTAGCTACGTTGGAACACTGGAGCTCAATGAACTTACCCGTGGCATTTCGCAGCCTTCATCAATTTCGCTGCGAGGCTACCCAAGCTGCTCGTACTAAACCCACCAAAGTTTGGCCGACACCGGATGTCGTTCCAGGCCTGGATCGGCGTCATCTCGTCCTCATTCGACAGGTCGGGCGCCAGTGTCAAAAGGCGCTCTAACATAGATGATGGCGTATTTCCAAAGGTGGGGGATGAAGGGAGTCGTGGGTTATTTGTATGTGATGTGTCGCCACAGGATGCCATAAGCTGAGCCGTCGCAGTCAGGGCATGGTTACCGGGCTCGTCGGGCTTCTTGGGATCGCCATGGAGATGACCAAGACAGGGCTCTTCAATTCTAGTATGTGTCAGCAAAGACTCGATGATGAGTGTTGATGGGACATACTTCAAGACAAACTCCATGCCTGCAATGATCTGATCCACTTCACCCACGCGCGAATGGCTCGAGTACCCTTGATTGAACAAGACGGGAGCCCCATGGCCTTCGGATGGGTCAGAGAAGTCTCCGAACGAAGATGGTGATATCAGTTGTGGAGAAGGTACAATGTCCACCGATTGGTAGCCTGGGTCACCAAGATACATCGGCGACGCGCCGCTCGACGACCCCGTGGTTCTAGATGGTGTAGCGTAGTCATTGATGGGGTAGTTGATCTCTCTGAACCCAGTATCGGTGGAATTGGGACCTTGAGATAGTTGCTGGAGGGCATTTTGGAGACCTGCACGGAGTTGTTCGCATTCTCGCGCGAGTTCCGCTTCCCGGGATCGGGACTTGGCTAGCTCTTCCTCCAACGTCCTCGCATACTTATCCTTTCGTCNTTTTCGGCTAGTTTTTGGAGGGCATTTTGGAGACCTGCACGGAGTTGTTCGCATTCTCGCGCGAGTTCCGCTTCCCGGGATCGGGACTTGGCTAGCTCTTCCTCCAACGTCCTCGCATACTTATCCTTTCGTCCACGGTAGGATCTAAAAGAGTGGGGTGTTAACAATGGTTATATAAGACAGTGTCCCAGGAACTTCTTACTGTTGAGCACGTCGTAGTTGGGCTCTCCGCCTCTCTACCGGATTTTCCTTGGGCTCTGATTATCGTCAGTGATTCGTCCAATCAAGGGCTAGCAAAAACTCAAACTAACCACCAGGGTTGAAAATTCGGAAGATTCTATCAGTCATTGTGAGGTTGACGCAAGCGAGGAGGAAACGCGAAAAAGGTAAAAATGATGAAAGATCAATAAAGATGAAGAAAACAACGACTTCGGTTCAGCCGCTTCATTCTTGTTTCTTATCCAAGATTAGTCAACGGGTGAGCATTGTTCCTATTGGTTCTGGTGAGCGCTAGCTGAGTGAGACCCTTGTATCAGGGGCGTTTCGGCGTCGTCCCCTCATTTTGGGGCACCCAAGATGAGAATATCAGAATTTCCTAATGGGGAAAGGTTCGTCTTACTCCTGTCAGCCCTGACACGGAGAGGGATTAGCCAAAGGGCTGTGATAGCATGTCTCAAGGAGAATGCCGAATGGTTAAGAAAGATTATTGATATTTGCAAGGATAAGTTATAGCCTCATTGGAGAGTTTAGCAAGTTTGTTTCCACAAATGTGAAGTTGATCACAGTTAGTCGTGTTAACCTTGTATGATAAGGTTATCCATATGCTCGTGCACCCATTTTCATCCCTGTTATCGCGTTCCTTACGCGCCGACAATAAGGTCTCTCTCCATACCATTGACTTGTTAGTATACTACACCGATCGGCTAAGCACTGGAAATGAGGCCAATTGCTTGTCTTTTTGCCATTGAAAAGAATGTTTGAATGAAGTTACGGGCTTCCAAAAGGGAAATCGTGATTACGGAATGTCAAAGCACAGATCTGACTTCCAAACAGGGGACATCACAAAAAGGTTGCCGAAAAGCCGGCAGCGCGGCAACCAAGTCGCATTATGTTGTTTCCAAACTGTGGGTGGTTCTTCAGCATGGTTTCACATTTTAAGCAAGTGGGACTTTCGATTTGGCCGTTTATGTTGCAATAAAAATTAGGCCTTGCCTAAAGAGGAGATTCAGATTACTTTGATGTCGAGACTTTATCCCTGCAAATAGATTATATGGAGATGGTGAGTTTGGATGAGAGATTGCTATAAAGAAGATCGAGACGCGTTCAATAAACTCGATATCTTCATTCAGTCACTCAAACATTCTTCTCTCATTCATTCTCTGCAGCCGGCCTGCTTTTTAATAATTTTCTTCTACACTCTCTTATCAACTTCACCACCAACACATCAATCAACATGTTCTCTTCAGGATTCTTTCTCCCAGCTTTACTCTGGCTTGCGCAGGAAGCTAGCAGCCACCCAGCATGCAAGCCCGGAATGAACAGCAATGCTATGATGGGCAAGGCGATCTATGTTCTCACCAACGAGGAGGCGAACGGTGTTCTCGCTATCCCAATCGGCCAGGACGGTACACTGTCTAAGGGCAAAGTTACCATGACCGGTGGTGCAGGCTCTGTAGCTGTTGACGCTGACGGCAAGCCCGCTACACCTGACGCTTTGATCAGCCAGTCTGCTTTGACAATTGCAGGCAACGTAAGTTTAATATTCCTCACAATTGACATCAACCTTTGCTGACTTTGGTGTAGAACATCTTCGCTGTCAACGCCGGCTCCAACACTCTTAGCATGCTTAGAGTCTCACGATCTGATCCCACGAAACTACAGATGGTCGGCAAACCAGTCCAAGTCCCCGGCGAGTTCCCCAACACTGTCGCTGCTTCCGCCAAGAATGGAGTTGTTTGTGTCGGCTCAACCGGTGCCAAGGCCGGTGTTTCTTGCAGCAGCTTCTCGCGACAAGGACTCGGTGCCATGGATGAACTACGAACGATCGACCTCGGTCAAACAACACCTCCTGCCGGACCTACAAACACACTTTCACAAGTTCTCTTCTCAGAAGATGAGTCTATGCTATTCACAATGGTCAAGGGCGACCCTGCTGTGAACAACACTGGCTTTATCTCCGTCGCGAATGTCGAGATGAACAACGGAGTCGCGGCCGTGAGCAAGAAGGATGCTCGCAGCTCACCCGAAGGAACAGCCGTTCTCTTTGGCTCACAGGTCATCCCCGGGACATCAAAGGTCTTCGCTACAGATGCTTCTTTCGGCGCAGCCATTCTCGATGTCAATCCCAACAGCTGCGAAGCCACCACCGCCGCCAAGGGCGCAGTTGAAGGCCAAACCGCCACTTGCTGGGTCGCCATCTCCCCCGCTACCAAGTCCGCTTTTGTCACAGATGTCGGCCGCAACCGAGTCGTCGAGATGAGCCTTGAGGATGCGAGCGTTGTGTCTGAGCTTGACTTGACTTGCAACGGCGACCCTGGTCTCATCGACTTGGCTGCTTCTGGCAACTTCCTTTATGCTCTTTCACCTGGTAATGGTACTACTCAGGCTGCTGTCACTGTTCTGGACGTCTCCGGTGGATCTGGATCGGCGAAGATGGTGCAGCATTTTGAGTTGGCTGGTATGGCTAGCAACACTGCTATGGGAATGAAGGTCATGTAATTATTGAAACAGAGCGAGTGGCGGTTGGTTGAATCTGGCGTTTAGAGTGTATACTAGGATAATACAAGCATTTCTCTTTGGCTTCGTTCCCTTACTAGATTCGTCTCATGCTAGAAATACTTCGGCTCTTTATCAATAAGGAGGATATTAGGCAGAAAGTTTATCTATTAGAGATTTAGTTATAATTAGGACTAGGTTTTTAGTTAAATAAAGCTTCTATACTAAATAAGTTATAAAGGTTTTGAATATAAAGGCGAAGGGCTGGAACACTGATGTTATCGCATTGTCTGGCCCGAACTGGCCTTATCGATTTAAGTCATCTCCTACTTTAAGGCTCAACCGTGTTGAAGTTTCTCGCCATGCTACGAAACCTGGCGGCCATCATGATGCCCTTATTATACTGCCCCAGGAACAGGCGATATATCCTCATACCACCTACAGTCTAAACAAGGAGTCCGATAATTCTTCAGAATGGGAGGGAAGGATATTCCTTGGTTTGCATGCAGCTTGCGAAGATCTTGCCAATCGGGTTATGAAAAACTCTTATAAGGCCAGCTTAAGGTCTGTTGAGGACCTATGGCTGACCCTCGCGCGCCGTTGTGCCTTTCACAAACACACGGAATTTCCTTTCGGTCACTTCATCCCTGGAATACCTGAAAACCTACCGGGCCAACCGTTTTCAATTGGCCTTGGACGATATTTTGTTCCGTCTCACATCATTAGGATTCAACTCTCTGGAGACTATAAGGATGGCTGGGTAAGTCTGAACTCCATTTCCTGGTAACCCCAGATGTATTTGCTGAACTTTGATACATAGTGGAATGAGAACCCGATCACGATTCCGAACCTAAGCACGCTTCTGATCGCAAACCTGAAGACCGAGAAAGACGTTTCTGGCAAATTGCCGAAAAACCTCAGTGGGTTTAAGAAACGCTTTGAGCATCTCCCGCAAGAATTAAAGAACCTTGTTTGCTCGTTCCTCCATCAAGATCAGCTCCCGCTGGAGTGTACTTATATCATGCCCCAGTCTACGTGGAAGCAGATGTTCTTTCAGGTCCCCTTCCTTTGGGACCTTGATATCAAAGAGATTCCCGATAAGACTAGTGTAGGAGACTTGGGCGTCCAAAACTGGGATTGGGAGAAGATTACAAGACAGGTCGTGGCCCCACCAGAAGTCATACCGCAATACAGAATTGGCGGTGCCTGGAGTCATGAAAAGGTTGGCCTCAGTGTCCCCGGTGGCTTCACCAATCGACGTCGAATCTGGCAGATACTTGAGGAAATGTATCCTAACGACGTACGTCACTAGACTATTGCTAAACCACTCGTCCGCAGATCAGGAAGATATTGGAGGAGATATATCCGAATGATATCAACCTTTGACGCTGAATAGTCTAAGGAAGAGAAACAGCTTGCAAATGAATCTGGGGATACTGTGAGATGCGAGGCTGTACTGGCTATGGTGATTACCAAATCAGCCAGCTGAACGCCTAACATACAAACATTGGCAGAAATATACAGAATTAATTAAACATCTAGTTATAGAACTACTTTACCGCCTTTTCCGCCCCTAGAATTTCGCTACTTTATTCCCCTCGTCCTGTTCTTCTAGTCCAGCTGATAGAGCGGGTCAAGCTTAGCTGACTTCTGAAGAAAGATATATCTATTGACGAACCAAGGCAACCAATGTCGAACTTGATAAGCGACGTGGCGTCTTGTCGAAACTCCAAAAATGTAGTCCAATTCTTCCAACGTACGTTGTCTGTAACACTCCGGTCAGTTACGAGAATAGCGAATCGCACCATTATTTACTTACTTGGTCTCTGGAATAATTAAGAATATCACGATAAACGCTACAACATTGAGACCTGCGTAGAAGCCGAAAGCCCCAGTTGGCCCGAGACGATCAAGAAGGGAAGGGAATGTCAAGGTCAAGGCACTACCAACCGCGTTGTTGACGCAGATGGTGAAGGCTGAACCAATCTCTCGATGCGACAGTGGAAATGCTTCGGAGAAATAGATAGAAGGCAATGGCCCAATGCCTATACAGTTAGCTTCTGACATATTGGTGACTGGATGATCTCCTTACCAGGTCCATACATGGCAGTGAAGAGGTAAATGAAGAAAGCGATAAGCGGAACTCTGGCATTAGAGTCCTTGTCGATCTGAAAACTGAAACCTGCAGCGAGCAAACACCACGCCATGTTGGGGAAGGTAACTAGCAGCAAATTTCGACGGCCAAAAGTGTCAACCATATAAACAGCGGGGAAGGCAAAAATAAACATGACGAGACCATATCCCATAGAGGCAAGAAGACAATCCCTCGTAGAGTAGTTGGCAGCAGCAAAGATGGTGGACGAGTAAAATGCCATGATGTTGATTCCGGAAAATTGCTGCGAGATGACGATCCATGACGATGCCACTGTAGCCCGGCGAAGGCGAGGGACGCTTATGAGCTCCCACATGCGTCGAGCGAGAGTCTTCCCGCCAAAGGCATCCTTCTCTTCGAGGATCTGACGATGAGCATAGTACAGGTCTCGAGCTGCTAGCATTTCCGTGTTGCGGATACGACAGAAGACTTTGAAAGAGTCTTGGTAGCGGCCCTTCTTGATAAGCCACCGAGGTGATTCTAGTATAACCATTAACATATGAAACCGGTATAGCATGAGTGAATACTGACCAGGGCAGAACCAAACGAAGATCACTACCGGAATGGCCGGGACAAACGCAGCTGCAAGCTGGAAACGCCAAGCAAGGTCTCCGATACGATACCAGATGAGATTCGAACAAAATCCTACAAAAATGCCGAAAGCAACCCATAGTTGAAAGCTAGTGACAATGCCGCCTCTGATGGAAGCCGGGGCAATTTCGGCGGAGTAAACGGGAATGGTCGAGATCTTGATACCCATTCCCAAGCCCATAAAAAGACGACAGATCAAGAGTCCCCACCAGTTCTGGGTAAAAGCTTGAGCAAGTACTGGAAAGATACAGAAAAGACCGGTCAAGAAGATGGCGCCTCGACGGCCAATGCGGTTGTTGATAGGATCTGCTGCCCAAGCACTCAACAAACCGAAGAGAGTAGGCCCAGAGTTGATAACACCAATAAGAGTGGTTCTATGCTCAATGCCGAATTCTTGTGGGAACGACAGGTTTGCGCCATTCGCTCCAGTGTTATCCCAGCCTTGTACAGCAGAGCCGAGAGAACAGAGAGCAATGCCGTAATAGAGGCTACGAGGAAGATGCCACTTATGAGTCACTTCCCGTTGCAGGACGCGCTTNTTGTGGGAACGACAGGTTTGCGCCATTCGCTCCAGTGTTATCCCAGCCTTGTACAGCAGAGCCGAGAGAACAGAGAGCAATGCCGTAATAGAGGCTACGAGGAAGATGCCACTTATGAGTCACTTCCCGTTGCAGGACGCGCTTGTCCTCATCGGTAAGCTCTTCGATGTTCTCGTAGCTTGTTGGGTTTTGAGCTGCTAGTGCACCGCGGTAGAAGACGTCTATCTTGTCCTGGAAGTCGTAGTCTTCGCAAAAAGCATTGACTTGCGTTCGCAGGTCAGCTCGAGATATGCCAGCAAGAGGATTACGAATTCTGCAAATTGACCATGTCAGCAACTGTCTACTGTCTGGTGAGTAACATACTTGGCGTTTGCATTTCGAGTGAAGTCTTGCGGCGTGAGATGGTCGATGTGTTCAACATCATGCTTGACCTGATCTTCAATATCAGACTTGCGATCCATGATGCTTTCTGAAATCTGTAAAAGTACTGACAAGCAACTGATAGTTCTTGCACAACAGGTCTATTCATCAGCGCAAGAGAGCCACTTTTATACTCGTCGATCAGAGCATCAACTTGCGGGGTGACTAGGTTCCCCAGAGTAGCAACTTTCGCTCCATACTCTTCTTAGAATGGCGCCACTTCCACCCCAGACTGAATGATTCCACCCCGCATAGGAATTTACATCATGTGAGATGAGGCAAACAAGAATGTTCCTGAAGTGCCGGATCTCGGCAAACTGAACAATTACCCCCGAAGGAGCTGCTAGTGTAATCGGGACAACCACCCGATTGGCTGATTCGAATGTACTAACATGCTGATGCCACACGCAGGGCAGTGGAACACACAGGGCACGGGCGGGGAACATTGGATGGAATGAATTGGCACACGCATGGCATAGGAGGGGAATAGTACACAGAGACTTGGTACACGCAGGGCAGGTTACATTACGGTCGCAATCTCGGCAATTTGGAGCCAGATGAGGACTGAGCACTTGATGAAAGTAAGGTTATAAGCCTGTTCCTCGTCTGCTCTCTATGCTACACTAAGAAGAGTAAGTCATCGAAAACAACCATCTTTTACATCTACCATATAGAACATTCTGCAAACCTTATCCGAAATGGGAAGCACCGGAACTCAATCATGGCTTGACAAGCTCGAAGAGCAGCGTACGTTTCTCTTCTGAAAAAGGTCTTAACGACGTAATGCTGATGAAATTAGTCAACGTGGATGTCGATTGGATGGCTCCAGAATGGATCAAAGCCATGCCATTCAAGTTCCATGATCAGACAAGCAATCAACTCTGGGTTGACATCCAACTTGGCGATGACTCGAACAAAGAATTGTTCGAGCAAACTACCAAAGAGCTCAAAGACCAAGGCTGGCTCGCCATCTATACGCGCATGGTAATTGATGCATCGCACCAGTATTGAGGGAAAACTGTGCTCACTAGCTCACAGGCTGTTCTTATGT
>WEYU01000084.1:0-12883 GCA_011036685.1 Fusarium cf. nygamai | reverse complement strand
ATAGGCTTTATAGTATATATATTCTTCTATAATTTTAGCTATATAGCTTAGTTTAATATTAATACTTTAAAAATAAGGTTACTTAAGAGTGTTAATTAGAGCTCTTTAGATTCTTAAAATCTATTCTATTTAATTATAATAGCTATATAAGCCCTATAAGGATAATATAAGTAGCTTTATATAGTAATTTCTAGATATAATTTATATATCTTAGCTAATTTCTTATTTAGGCAATATAGGATTTAATATAGCTATTTTAACTGTTTTTAGGCTAATTGACTAGTGTGACTATAGTTAAATTAGTGATTTGACTATAGTCACTTCTTTAAGTGTCTAATGACTAATTAGTTAAGTCATGATTTGACTATAGTCTGACTAATTCCTAACACTGTCCCTAGTTTAAGCTACTGCTTCTTTACTGATTTTACTTTATCTATTCTTAAATATAAGATTAATTAGTTATATACCTTAGTATGTATATTTAATTAATAGAGGTTAATTTAACTTCCGCTAACTAACTTATATAAAAGTTAACTTAATTCNAGTTTAAGCTACTGCTTCTTTACTGATTTTACTTTATCTATTCTTAAATATAAGATTAATTAGTTATATACCTTAGTATGTATATTTAATTAATAGAGGTTAATTTAACTTCCGCTAACTAACTTATATAAAAGTTAACTTAATTCCTTTAACTCTAACTTTTATAGAACCTTTAAACCCTGCTATTACTCTGCGTTTATCCTAGCTTTGCTTTTATAGTCTTAGACTATAACCAGTCTATTAATTCTATATAAGCAGGAGGATATAGTTATATATATTTACCGTTAATAATTACATTTTTAAGCCACTCTTTATATAAGGCTAAGTTTAGACTTATTAATATAATAAGGAAAGATACCTTTTTTATATTAAAAGGTAAGCTTTTTTTTATAGCCCTTTCTAGCTTATTTAATCTAAATAGCTTTCTAATTAATTAAACTAAATAAATAAAATAACCTAAATAGGCTATATTTATATAATTAATTAAGTTAATTAAAGTATAGTTAAAAATAGCTATTTTAACTAGTCTAAATAGGCTTTTTAATAAGAAGTTCTTCTTAATAGCTATAATTATTATATATATCTTGTAGTAATCTTTACCTTTAGCTTAACTTAGTACTAATTTAATTATAGTAATAAGATTATAGTTAATTATATAATAGCTTTAATTAGGTTCTAGGCTCTTATATATAGGCATCCTGTCGGTGGCTATAATTAATGTTAGTAACTATGACTAATAGGTATAGGGAAAGTCAGGTCAGAGAATGTACTTTATAATAGATATACCAGGCCTGGTATGCTTTTGGATAGGGTGAAGGAAGAAGGTTAATATAGCTGCTAAGGGGTAAACCTGTAGTTAGTATTTATATTACTTAGTTAAAGTAGTAATTATATTACTTAAGGCAGGTAAACCTTAACTAATTTTAACCTTTATAATGCTAGCTTACTATAGGGGCCTTACTATTTAAGCTATTAATTAAAAGGCTAGAAGCTTGATAGCCTTATATAAGGCTAATAGTAATTTAAAAAAAAATATTATATTATTTTATTATATAAGACCCTATTAGCTATACCTTATATATTACTATAGAGATAATTTAACTTTTTAATATAATTTATTAATAATAAACTTAAATATAGCTTAATTTAATATAATTAGACTATAATTATTATATATTAATAGCTTTTATTTAAACTATATTATATAATATTAAGTAATATTTATATAATAATTATACTTATTAACTTTATTTATATATAAATTACTATTAATTCTATATTTATTTAAGTTAATAATAATTTACTTATTAATTAATGAATATTATCCTGACTTTAAGTAATTTATAAGGTTTTTTAAGCCTTTTGATTAATTTATAATAAACTTAATTAAGTTTTTATTTTTAGACTTTATTTTTATCTTTATTTATAACTTTTTTTTCTTCTTATTCTTTTAATACTAATATTAAGAAGTTATATATAGTATCTAATAATTATAAGATTTACTTACTATATTATTAATAGCCTATTAATATATAGTAAGTACTTTATTATTATTTTATAATACTTAAAGAAAGAATAAAAAATAAAGACAGTTTTAAACTTGAACTTCTTAGTAATAATAAAAGGTTTAGTTATATATTTATTAACTGCTTTATTTAAGTTAAAGCCTTAGTTATAATTACTTTAATTAAGTAATAATAAAAAGGTATTTAGCTTATTAAAGCTAGAAGAAATACCTTTTTATACTTATAAATTAAAGCTATTTATTTAGTTAAATTATAAGGTTGAATTCAGGCAGTAAGATATAATCTTAAGACTTTATATTAAAGTTATTATATTTTTTAATATAGTATTATTATAACTCTAGTAGTTCTATTATATATATCTTATAAAAAACTTATATAAAGTATTAGCTCTTTAATAGTTACAGAGTANTTTTATACTTATAAATTAAAGCTATTTATTTAGTTAAATTATAAGGTTGAATTCAGGCAGTAAGATATAATCTTAAGACTTTATATTAAAGTTATTATATTTTTTAATATAGTATTATTATAACTCTAGTAGTTCTATTATATATATCTTATAAAAAACTTATATAAAGTATTAGCTCTTTAATAGTTACAGAGTAATTAAAGTTAAATTACTTTATAAATATGATTATAATACTTTAAGATCTATTATAATTTAAGATTACTATAATTTAACTAGTTTAATAATCTTCTGAAATTAGTTTTAGTATATAGACTATATTTATTTATAGCTAAATAAAACTTAACTTACTAGCTATTAATAGAACTTCATTATATTAATTAAGCTTAATTTATATTAAATCTATTATTAGAAAATACAATATTTTAATAACCTTAGTTATATACTTTTTACAGTCTATTAATAATAACTTAAGTATAGCTTAGTTTAATATAATTAAGGTTTAACTATTATATAGTACTAGCTTTTATTTAAACTGTACTATATAATACTATAAAATATAAATATAATATTTATAAATATTAATCCTATTTATTAAAAGGGTATTACTTAAAGTTAATAGACTATAATACCTATTAACTTAAGACTAATTCCTTACTTATTAACTAACTAAAGAATAGAAAGTATAATTAATTTATTTGAAAATAATAAAAAATAACTTAAATAATATTAAAAATAACTTAAAAATATTACTAATAAGTTAAGTAATATATACTAGTTACTAAAAGTAACTAATATATTTTAAAAAATAATAAAAATAAAATAATATTAATACTTGATAAGAAATATATAACTTAATAATATTTACTAGTAGTAAAAAAGACTTAAGTAAAATTCTTAAAACTGATAAGTAAAGTATATTAAGATTAAAATATATTAATATTATTTTTCTTTAATATACTTAGAGAACTTATATAAAAAGAACTATAAAATATAGACTATTTTAAAATCCTAGTAAATATATTAATATAGCTATTAAAATTAATAACTAATAGTTTATTTAAAGAATTTATAACTTATAAAATAAAAGATAAAATAATAATAAACTTTAATATTACATAAACTAAAGAAAAACTTAATAAATTAATATTTAATATAATACTAAGCTAGAACTTATAATAATTCAAAATAAAAAAAAAGATATTTAAAGTTACTAATTAAAACTATAGTAAGAAAGCATATTATAACTTAAAAGATACAAATATTATTAAAACTAACTAAAAGTATAAATTAATACTAAAAAGGAAAAAATAGATTAATATTACTTAAAAGAAAAGAGAATGTTAAATAGCTATTTATATAATTAATATAATATAATCTAGCTATAAAAAATTAAAATTAAAAAATATTACTAAATACTATAACCCCTTTTTTAATAAAGAATAAATACTTAAGAAATACTATGTTTAAATTAAATTAAAATAATAACCTATTTTAAGGTATACTGCCCTTATAGTAGAAGTTTAAGTATAAACTAAAAATAGGAAGAAAATAAAAGTATATAATATAAAATAATAAAAAGACTTTACATTTAAGAAAAAGGAAAGTAAATAATAAAGTAAAAATAATAAATCAAGAAATAGAGCTAATAAGTTGAACTTAAATAGATATTAATACTTAAAATAAAAATATAACTTATTAAAGAAAGATATATTATTTATATAATTAGGAAAAGAAAGGAAATTAACCTTAACCTAAATAATAAATTAAGTATTTAAGAGAACTATAATTAAACTTCGTAATATATTTACTTAATAATAGATAACATTTCTATAATAAAAATAAAATAACTAAACTAGTATTATAATAACTTATATTATACTTTTATAATAAGAGTTAGTTAAGAACTTAAGGCTAAGAAGATTAAGAAAAAAGTAAATTAAATAATCTAAAATATAAAAATTAAACTATAGTATAATAAAAATAATAACTAAGTATAGTACAGTAAAGTATTTAAATATAATAAATTAGCTAAAGAAAAGGTATTAAAAAGTAAGATAATTATATTTATATTTAATTATATATAAGAAGTAAAGTAAAAGATCTTATAATACTAAAAAAAGATTTAAATAAAAAGAGACATTTAAAAATACCTCAATTACTTTATTTATTAATAAATATTATAAATATTATATATACAGTACTATTATTTATACTATAAATAAAAAAAGGAAATAAATAATTACTTTTTAATATAAATTAGAAAATATAAAAAACCTTGTTTAATTATTAATACCTTAAAATACTAAATTATTAAAAGGTATAAATAGACTTAAGTAATTAAGCTTATGGTTAATATTAAAATATAAAAAAGAGCTTTTAATTGTATCTCAAAATTTAAGTATATTATTAAGTAGAAATATAAAGTTTAAAATAAAAAAGATAATAAAAAAGAAAACTTAAATAAAAAACTTTATAAAATTATTATAAAAGTTAATAAGTTAAAAAAAATATAAAATAATGCCCTAAAGTGTAATTACATTATAGAAACTAATAAGTAATTTACTCCTAAGATTAGTAATAATAAAGTAAAATACTTTATATAAAAAGTAAGGAAAAGTTTTTAATATAAANTAAAATAAAAAAGATAATAAAAAAGAAAACTTAAATAAAAAACTTTATAAAATTATTATAAAAGTTAATAAGTTAAAAAAAATATAAAATAATGCCCTAAAGTGTAATTACATTATAGAAACTAATAAGTAATTTACTCCTAAGATTAGTAATAATAAAGTAAAATACTTTATATAAAAAGTAAGGAAAAGTTTTTAATATAAATTAAATATATAATATACTTAGTTTAACAATATTAATTATAATAAAAGTAAATATAATTATAATTACTGATAAGAAAAAAGAATATACTATTTATAGTAAAGTATTAAATAAGTAATAAAATAAAGGAAAATAAATTTCTAAACAAAGCTTTAAAAATAACTATAAAATAAGATAGTTAATAAGCCTGCAGGTCAAGGAATATACTTTAGAAGTGCGATAGATACACCAGGCTCAGTATTCTTTTAGGTAAGGTAAAGGAAGAAGGTTAATATAGCTACTGAGGGGTAAGTGGTATTTATACTACTTAGTTAAGGCAGCAATTATACTACTTAAAGCAAATAAACTTTAACTAATTTTAACCTTTATAATACTAGCCTACTATAGGGGCCTTACTATTTAAGCTATTAATTAAAAAGCTAAAAGCTTAATAGCCTTATATAAGGCTAATAGTAATTAAAAAAAAAAATAAATAAATAATAATAACNTTTAAGCTATTAATTAAAAAGCTAAAAGCTTAATAGCCTTATATAAGGCTAATAGTAATTAAAAAAAAAAATAAATAAATAATAATAACTTTTAAAAAATATATTAAATAACTAGATTAAGATATTGAATGAATAAAATAGATTATTAAATAAAAATCTTATAAATAATTTAAAAATATATTATTAGAATATTATATTTATAAGAAACTATTTTAAAAGAAACTAAATATTAAGTTATATTAATATATAAATTATAATATTAAAATTATATTAAAAAAGGAAAAGAACTTAAAATTCTTTCTTATTTATAACCTATTTTAAAATAAGCTTAATATACTTAAAGAATAATTAAATCATATATTATAAAAAGGATATATTAAATTATTAAAATCTTTTACAAAATATGTAGTTATATTTATATTAAAACTTAACTTTAATAAATTAAGTCTTATACTAAATTACTAATAACTTAATAAGATTATTAAAAAAGATAGAATACTATTACTATTTATTACTAAACTTAAAAACTATTTATTTTAAAAAAAAGAATTTTATTACTTTACATCTTAAATCTACTTATAACTTTATTTAAATTAAAAAAATAAATAAATAAAAAAGAGCTTTTAAAATAAAAATTAATTTAAAAGGAAAATACTATTTTATATAACTATTTAAAATAATTATAAAAATAACTTATAATATAAATATAATTATANTATTACTAAACTTAAAAACTATTTATTTTAAAAAAAAGAATTTTATTACTTTACATCTTAAATCTACTTATAACTTTATTTAAATTAAAAAAATAAATAAATAAAAAAGAGCTTTTAAAATAAAAATTAATTTAAAAGGAAAATACTATTTTATATAACTATTTAAAATAATTATAAAAATAACTTATAATATAAATATAATTATAAAATAAAAATATAACTTTTTTTATAAATTTTATTTCCTAAGTATTGATTAGCTATATTTACCCTATTTATATTCCTTATACCGCACTGTATTGCCTTATAACCTAATCTAATCTATTATTAACCCGCTAAGCTAGCTTTAGTCTACTAATATTTATAGTTTTTCCCTTAATACTAAAACCTTTATTTCCTAAATTACCTTTTTTCCCTTCTCTTCCCTCTTATTTCCCCTCTTTTACTTTATAATAGCTTTTAATTCTTATAATATAATATTTATATTATTAATTTAATTATATTAACTATATATTTTTACTCTATAAACTATACTTAATATTAGCTATTACTGCTACCTAATATAATATTAATTATAAAGGCCTATTACTTTATTAATAAGTCTTAATCTTACTTTAAGTAATTAATTAGGTTTTTTAAGGCCTTTATCTAGCTTATAATAATTAAGATAATAAATATATTTTATATATTAAGGAGCTTTATATTATAATTAAAAATTATAAGATTAACTTATTATATTAGTATTAATTTATTAATATATAGTAAGTCTTTATTTATAATATTTTAATACTAAAGGAAAGAATATAAATTAAGGATATTATTAATATTAAGATTATTAATATTAAGTAGATTACTATTTATATAGGTATTAACTACTATAATAAGATAGTTATCACTATTAATAGTAATTATATAGTAATATATCTTATAATAGGATATAAGGTTTTTAGCCTATTTTAAGATAATTTATTTAAATTAGAGCTTTAATAGTAATTACCTTAATTAGGTAATAATAAAAAAGGCATTTAGGTTACTAAAACTAGGGGAAATATCTTTTTATACTTATAAATTAAGGCTACTTATTTAATTAGATTATAAAGTTAAAGGTAATAGTATTATATAACTTTAAGACTTGATTTTAAAGTTATTATATTTTTTAATATAATATATAATACTTTATATTATAGTATATTAAAAAATAAGTATTATATTATATTATCTTATTATATATAACTTTATTTACTAGACTTTATATATTATTATAAAGATATTTTAACTTTTTAATAAGTATTATATTAATAGCTATAATAAAAATTAGTAATTATAATTAATAAAGAGAAAGTTAAGTTAGAGAATATACTTATAAGTTTATATTTAATTTCTTATTTAGTTAGGGTTTAATTAACCTTTAAGTAAAAGTATAATATGTATATTAAGCTTAGTATTCCTTTAGCTAAAGTAAAGAAAAAAAGATTAATAGAGCTATTAAGAGATAAGCAGTATATATACTGCTTAATTAAAGCAGTAATTATACTACTTAAAGTAGATAAACTTTAATTAATATTAATTTCTATAATTTTATTTTACTATAGGGGCCTTACTATTTAAGCTTTAGTTTAAAAAGTTAAAGGCTTAATAGCCTTCTATAAAGCTAATAATAATTAAAAAGAAAAAGAATAATTAAGTAAGCCTTTTAATAGTTACTAAAACTACCTCTTTTATAAATCCCTTAAACTCTCTATTAGTAAGCTAAGATATAATAATATAAAGGAGACCTTAAGAGTTAAGAAATAGAAAAGCAGTTAGCTTCTTTCCTTTATAGCGCTTTCTCTATGTCCTGACTGCATTAAATTTATAATAAAAAGCTTAGACAATTGTAATAGACCCTTTCGCTAAAGCAGAATTCCGTCCGCCAGGAAGCAGTATTTCAGTTTCGCTGTCTTAAACCCAAGATGTTCGAGAAGCTCAAGAGGCGGACAGCATAAGAAAGATTAGACAATTGTGGCTGACAGCTGCCCATCATAAGACGTATCAATGCAGGGACCGTTCTAGCTGGATATGAGAGCATTGGACCAGGCTCAAAGTTTGCTGTCGCATGATAGAACGAGACTATAGCGTTAGAGGCATTTGAGGTAGTATGATGAGGACAAGCAGCAGCTCAGTCAAAGTGCGATGCAGGAGCTTGCCTCTAATCAAAGCAAAGCGCCGTAAAGCGTTTATCTATTGCTGTAACAGCCATGACGTACTTTATACAGATTATTCAGTTGATTACGGATTGGACAAGGCCATATTGCGTGTCTGTCACAACAAGATGCCACGGAGTCAGTTCTCTTGTGCTTATTGGATCTTGAACTACTCCCGCTATCACCACGCGAACTGGCGCTTGAGGAAGAGAAGCGATACATTTCACCGTTCTCAGCTATAATCTTAGCCTCCTCTAAAGGCGGCATTCATCACATTACCCTCTCCCAAAGCTGTTCTCTTCAACTCTTTCCAGGAAGAATGAGATTCGATATCCAGTTGAACATCTTTCAACATGAAGTTGACGAGCTTCCCTGTACTCATTCCTGCTTTTGCAGCTTAAATATATAGATAAGCAGCATGCCTAGATGAATACCGGGGAAAATCCTGTCTTGGCGTGAGAAATCTAGGCTTCATTCTCTTCCAGAAGCCTAGGATTGCTACCTCAACAACTGGGATTGTCAGAATATTCATACCCTGAACTTCGGTGCTGAGCGTAGGCGAGTGCACCTCAGGATCTGACAATGGACAACTTAAGGAATCACGTCATCTGGTCCTGGTACAGGCCTTTGAATACTCTAATTAAAGGCAGTAGCATGCTCAGGAATGATACAGAGGAGCTCATTAGTTAAAGAATAAAACTGAATACCGGTAATCTAAAGAGGATTTCACAATATGTGATGACAAACTCATGAGGCTAGCCATCCCTCTAAAGTAAGCCGGGCCCCTTTTAAGGCCTCCAATAAGACAGGCTTGCGAGATCACTTCTGCAGAGCCTGCTCCTGAGCTTCAGTCCGCGGCATCTTCTACAGACTGATAGGGCGCTTGCAGAGATGTCCGTACATGGGGATACAGTCTTGCTCAGGAGTGACAACCTCACGACGTTGATGAAGATCTACTCAGACTCCAACAAGTACCAGGACAACAACAGTATCATATCTGTAATTTTACTCCAGTGCCTAGCTATTTCAAGTCTTAGGTACACACGGAGGATGGTTAGAAAGGGAGCAGCGGCGTGATCCACATGGGGTTGGGCCAAAAGGGCCTCATGAATGATAGGGAGCTGAAGGAGACCATGTTCCCATAAACATGTCCTGGGTACGTGCAGGGACAGGGGTTACAAGGAGATAATGTAATCGTCCCATGTCTTCTTAAGGGGTCCGCGCTTGTGGCCAACATCCTACAAAGGCACATATAAATGGATATATTGCAGGTCGACGCGCTTGAACAACGGCCCGTCCAAGTTGGAGTTCGCATTGTAATTCTCCTCCGAAAACATCCCACTGGGACAAGATAATATGCAAGATTATGCCTGAAGTTAAGGGCTCGATGATGAACCAGCAGACGCTCATATATGTGCACTTGAGGACTGACATGATAAGGCTCTCTATCATGTGCAATAGCATCTGATAATGAGGACGATAATAGGCACATCAGTGCGTGCGGTTTGGTGGTTATGCAGCTACAGATCACGAAGGAGAGGCTGATGAACGTGGATGACAGGGATCAGCTAGTGCTTCAATATCCATATCCAGATGATCATCGTCTGTTGGGGGCGGAGGACCCTCCCTCCGGGTCACTGGTTTCGTTTCGGACGCGGCTTGAGCATCATAGCAGCGCCATCAAGTGGTGGTCTGTTAGGTATTTATGTGCTGGGGGTTAAGCCTCTTTATTTCCAGCTCATTGATGGTGCAACACTAGGTTACACTTGATTAGTGTCATCTAGTCTGTGCTACTCAGAATAAAGCCACGTAGGTCCATGTCCAAGCAATTGTAAGCATTTCGAACCGCAGTAAATGTAATACTATCTAGAAATCGATCTATCATATCTCTTTTCATTATAGTGGAGACATGGTTGCCATAGTCAAATTAGTTCCTCAACCTATCTCCATTTTCCATAAGTGAAAAGAAATGCAGAGGAGACACTGAAAACCTGGATTTCGTTTTGCGCTTAACGCTAATCATGCAGGGACCTGAAATGGGAGATACCATGTCCAGCTTTCATAACAAAAAGGCCAATAAGATCATTTCCCACTCCTCCATGACAGAGAAACGGCACTCTAGACCTCGCAACTGACCTATCTCTGTCAGACTACATACATGGCGGTTACTCCATGCCTGCTCACCGCTATAAGTGAATAATAGCATATTCTAGTTCAGACAGCTAATCTGGTTTCTGGATATAAGCCCTGGGTATTGGATAGGCTGCTACGGGGTATGATCTGCGGAGCACTGCGGCCTGTCATAGACCCAGGCTGTAAGAGGGAAAGTGGACGGTAAAGTGACCCACGTTTAATATCTGAGAATGGGCTTGGGATGTTGTGGCTTGCTTCTGCATGTTATTTACATTGTTTCATGTAATCACCAACTGAATACGTTATCTCTAATCCAAATAATACAGTATAAGAATAAATGATATTTTGCATGCTGCATGTAGCTTGGCTCTTCCATTCCCAAGACAGTCAAATGGTTGATCGTTGGAGTACTTGCCGAATTTATGCCATGCTTCTGGAGATATAACGTACTTGGATATGCAAACAGCAGGAAAGTCAGATAAATGTTAGGAGCCGAGTCCTGTTTGCTATTATGGAAAGCTTCAGGTGTCTCCTGGAATGTGACACAGCTACATTGAACTTGGGATATGCTGGAAACATAACCAGTGCCTGGACCGACAGGCTAGCTGGAATATAGATCATGGAAATCCAGACTTGTGAATTCATGTGGAACGGCTGTGGGTTGGGCTGCTAGAAACCGAGTTGCTGGAAAGTCAATCGAATGCCGCTGGAAAGCTACTCCATGGAACTCACTGGAAATAATTTATATGCTGCGCATATTGCTTTTGGCTATGCAGTATGTTATGCACGAATGCACTTGGTTATGCCTTACTTATGTATATGAACCCCGCCTAAAGTGCATTCGATGGAAATGAATCGCACTGTCTGTCACACCTAGATACCTCAGCAACACTCCCGCCTCTTAATTAAAAGAAGCAAACATACGCAAAGGCCAACGCGTCAGAAAAATCAGCAACACACACAACAAGAGCAAGCAACATTCCACGGTCCCCAACTCATGCCTAAACAAGCTAACTCAACTCTTTTGCTGCCGTCTCACTCACCATGACAAGTGAAGCGCCGATAGAAACCGACGAATTCCCCAGATCTCTCCAAGAGCGCCGTTCAAGAAGAGCGGTGGAGCTGTTCAAGAGGCGCACGAATCAATTCCCTTGGGACTTCCTACCAGAAGCGACGCGTGGTTCATGGGTCACGCAAGTCCTTGAAGCTCTCAGCGGCCTTAGTCAGAAGTGGGAAAGGCAATCAAAGAACAACCAAAACCCTGTCTCTCTTGAACAGATCCATGATGCGTTACTGCATCAGATGGAATCTCACAGAGAAGCGCTCCAGAAGCGTCTCCAACCAAATGATGTCAAGGCTGTTACCAACCAGCTTTTCCAGAAGCGGCGTAATTCTTCAGTGGCTGATGTATTTTCTCCGGCTCCTCGAAGTAAGCGCATAAGAACAGCTGGGACTTCGCCTACTATTGAAGTCGCCTCGTCGAGTAACATTCCAGCAGCAGCTACGGAGTCTAACAACCAGGTTGACCTGCCACTGGACCCGGCGCTTTTACAGATATCTGCTAGAACTTCCACTGCTGATGAGACTGAGGTCAGAGGATCAGGGACGCCGCCTCAAACATCTCCGGCATCTCAAGCTCCATCGCAGAAAAGAGAGCCGAAAAGATGTTCTGGGCCGCACGCGCGCTACACTGACGGAGCCAGCGAGTACTTCCTTGTCCGAAAGGTCCGGGTAATCTTGTTAAACTCCGTCGTGCTGGGGATAGAGCATTGCAATTATTGCTCTTCAACGAGGAATCCCTAGTAAGCGCAAGTCATCAGCTTGCGTTGATTACGTCCCTGCCCTTTGTACACACCGCCCGTCGCTACTACCGATTGAATGGCTCAGTGAGGCGTCCGGACTGGCCCAGAGAGGTGGGCAACTACCACTCAGGGCCGGAAAGCTCTCCAAACTCGGTCATTTAGAGGAAGTAAAAGTCGTAACAAGGTCTCCGTTGGTGAACCAGCGGAGGGATCATTACCGAGTTTACAACTCCCAAACCCCTGTGAACATACCA
>WEYU01000083.1:0-12906 GCA_011036685.1 Fusarium cf. nygamai | reverse complement strand
CACGTGACCTACAGGGATCCGGCTCACCGCCAGGTATCCTCTGACCTATAGGTCTAGGGTAGCCAGGTCTGGTCTTGCGCTGTGACATAAGGCGCCTATATCCTATAGTCTCCTATATAAGGAGGCTTTTAATTAGCTTAATATCCTTACTAAATAGCAGTATCTAGCCTTTATTATTACCTAAAGGCTAAGGCTAGGTAACCTTATAGCTAAAGAGTTCTTTTAGGGAACTGTTTTTTAGCTTTTTCTATTTACTATCTACTAGCTTAGTAGGCTATATATTAGTATAATATAAAAGCTAGTAGCAGTTAGCTAGACTAATATAATAATATTTACTAAAGAAGATAGATATATTAAAAGCTATATTAAATATTAGAAGGATATATAGGTTATTACTATTAAGTACTAGCTTACTATTAATATTTAGTATATAATAGCTAAAACAAGGGATATAAATATAATAATAATACTAGCTATAAATTAGTNTATAATATAAAAGCTAGTAGCAGTTAGCTAGACTAATATAATAATATTTACTAAAGAAGATAGATATATTAAAAGCTATATTAAATATTAGAAGGATATATAGGTTATTACTATTAAGTACTAGCTTACTATTAATATTTAGTATATAATAGCTAAAACAAGGGATATAAATATAATAATAATACTAGCTATAAATTAGTATAAAGCTAACTTACCCCCTAGAATAGATAAGCTATAATATACTTTATATACCTCTTTAATATTATTCTAGTCTAAGTAATATCTATTAATAGTTATATAAAGCTACTAAAATTATTAAATATACTCCTTAACGCTACCCTATAATATAATCCTATATTATTTATATATATAGAAAATAAAGTCCTATACTATTTAGTAAATAAGATTCTAGATAGTTACTCTTTAATTACCTACTTTTAGTTTACTATAATACCTAAAGAGAAATAAGTATAAAAAGAGAATAGTAATAATATAGCTCTATATACTATATCTATTTTTTAAATATATTACTAATATTAATTTTAGTTTTACTAAAGTATTTTAATTTAATAAAGAGGATATTAATTAACTATATTTAATATATAGTATACTCCTTAATTAAAAGTATTAGCTTTTACTTTATAGCTTACCTCTAGTTTTCTTAGATAGTAAAGCTTTAAAGAAAGGTAATACTATTTTTATACTAACTACCTATAGTAGTAAATTAGGGTATGATTATTATATTAGTAGATATTTAATTAGGGAAGGTAAGATATTAATAATTAACTTAGAGCTAGCTTAAGTAGCTATAGATAAGGAAGGAAAGGGAGGCTATTGAAAGTAGAGATAGTATTATTACTTATAGACTGAAAAGGCTATAAAAGCTTAAATATACTATTCTAGGTATTAGTAAGAGTATTAGGCTTATTATAGATAGTAATAAGAAATAGAAAATAGATATAAGTTAGGGCTAAAATTAGAATATTAGTTAATAATAAGAGGTAAGTAGGAAGGATAGAAACCTGCACTCTTAGCCAGGTACCTGTTTAGGGGCGCCCTTATAGCCCCACTATATTAGCATAGGGCACGTATAGGCAGGTTATCTATGCGTAGGCAGGCTAGCTAAGTATATAATACCTGCCCTATAACCTTCTATCGCTAGACTCCCTGTACTGCCTGTGCCTCTTAAAATAGTGACACTTTCTGCCTAAAATAGTAGCTCTAGCAGCGCTTTCTCTATTTAATTAGTAATCGCGGATATACTGCTGCTGTCTTTGGTTTAGCGGCACTGCCTAAATAGGTAAGGCATATATGCTAAATACCTGCCTGGCTGTATATTATATGACTCCCTGTATAAAAGATAAGAACCTCCTCTATCCCTAGTAATATATATCTTTAACTTCTGCTTCTTCCTATACTCTACCCTTTTATATCTATTATTCTTACTTTTCTATAAGTATTATGCCTTTAGCCTAGATCCTTTTACCTATCTTACTATATTATTATTTTAATTTAGAATAAAGTTCTCTTACTAGAAGGATTAACTAACTTTACGATACTTATATTACCCCTAATAGCTGGTTATAGAGGGAATAAGATATATTCTAGTATTTATTTTTTATTTTATCTTTTAATGTTATTATTACTTTAATCTATATTTTATATAGCTTCCTTTCCTGTCCTTTTCTCCTAGAATCTAATAATACTAATAGTCTAGAGTGCGTTCCTTAAGTTAGGCTGCCTTATAGTAATATAATGATTTTTAGGTAGTAGTAGAGTATCTTATAGTAATTTTTTCCTTTATAAGGCCTTTAGTTAATACCTATCTAATGGTAGAAATGCTATAATGGCTTATTAATGCCCCTTACTATATGATAGAGGATAGTGCTATCTCGGACTTACCTCCTGAGCCTGATATGAGTGGTGGCTCTAGAGGCCTCTGGTATAAACTTACTTTCTGATTAGATTTCCTAGCGAGTAGAGAAGGTAAAGTATCTAATTATAGGTCGCTTAATAAGGCTTAAGTTACTAATTCCTTATTTAGGGGTTATTAAGACTACCTATTACTTAGGTAGAAGTTTTTTAATTACTTTATATTAGTCCTTAGCTTACCTATTTCTGTGTAGATTAGGATAGCTTAGATACTTTAGAAATAGAGTAAGTTAGTATATTAAAAGAGATAATTAGGTAAGAAGGAGGAAAGGGATATATATATTATAGTAAGCTATTAGTATTATATATATATAACTTCTATTAGTCTTATTATTATAGGGTTATAAGATACTTATAATAGTATCTTAAGCTTTTTAAATAGCTTAAAAGGTTTTTAATTATAATAATTAATATATATAGGTATAGCGTTAAGCTTTATTATAGTTAGATAGAAGAGCTAGTGCTTTAAGGAACTTTCTATCTAGTACTATCTAATTAATTAGAAATAATATATTATATATAAATAGTCTAATACTTATTATAACTTGCCTTATCTAGTATCTCTTAAGAACTCTATCTTATTAGTAAGTAGTATAGATCTCTAGTAATATATAAGAAGTGTAGCCTAGTAGTAAAGTAATTAGTATAAGAGAGAAGCGGTTATATATCTTCCTCCTCTATCTAAACCACTATAATCTTATAGAACAAGGAGAGGCACTAGGATAGTACCGGGCTTGGCTCCTGGAAGGGGCTAGGACTTATTTAACTATACAGTTTAGCTATAAGTATATAAGCTAGATAATACCTGTCTATCTTTATCTTTAATTTAGCTATACTGTAAATATTAAGCCCTTTAACTCTTTTCCTTCCTATATATTATAACTTAAGTATAACCTTATTAATTATTAACTCTAAGTAACAGAAGCTATTATAGAGCTTTACTCCTCCTCCCTCTTAGCTAGATATAGTATCTTTATATAATAAGGAGGCATATTTAGCTTTTAGAAAATCTAGGGATATAGCGATTTATATTCTCTCTAATATTAAGTCTAATACTAAAGATAAAGATAATATAAGTTAAGAACTTAATAATTCACAACCTTATATAACACGTACCAGCACCTCGGATTATTTAGGTAAGTTATTAAGGCTATAGGGCTCTTAGGTAAAATATTCTAATAACCGACTGTAGATCTAACTGGCACTGAATATGGCATAACTAAGTTAGAAGCTACTATTAGCGCGAACACTGTGTCAGTAGTATCCCTAACTTAAGCAGATACTGCCCTAGCTTAGCTAAATAAGCTAAAAGAGTCTTATCTTACTAATACTAGACTAAGTCAGTAATCTTATAAGATAAATTACTTACTAATTAGAGATATATCTACTAAGCGTTAAGATATTAATTTTATAACCCCTCTTACTAGCCCTAAAAGCTAGCTATACCTAATTATAGTAAATAGAAAATAACTCTAACTTAAATTAACTAGTTAACTAAGTAATATAATAATTAATACTATTTCTAACTATAATATTTATTATAGCTCTTAGGGTTATTAGGATTTCCTATTAATTTATATATATTCTTCCTAGACTGCTAGTACTATTAAGGTAGTCTAGGTATTACTCTAGGAAAATAAAATACCTACTAATAATTTATATAATAATACTATTCCTAAAGTCTATACCCTATCTCCTATAAAATCCTTAGATAAACTATATTAAGGATAAGCCTTAGATAATATAAGTAATATATCTACCTATATTAAGTCTAAGACTACAGAGGTTAGGTCTAGTTCTAATATTAAAATATCTTTTATATTACTGTTACTTTATTATTTCCGCTATAAATCCTTATAGATATATAAAGCTATACAGTCTAAGGACAGTAATACAGGCAGTAAAGATTCAGGGGACAAGGATAGTCTTAATGGGCTAGGATCTTAATATTGTAAAGAGAACTCTTTTTCTCTTTTAGATGTTAAGGATTCTAGCTCGGAAGATAATAATTTAGATGATATCTATCAGGGTTATAAGCGCCATAAGGTCTTAAAGTCCTTTTTATATACAGTCTGCAGTACTGCTACTAGCTCTCAGAGCCCTTGCCAAATACAATCAGCAATACATACTATATAATTACTAAGCAGGATCTAAATATCTAGACATAACAGTCATAACCTAATACTATCACTAATAATACCAGCCCTATCCAGGGCTAATATATTTTTTACTTAATTTAAGGAATAGCCTCTTAAAGATATTTTACTTAAATATATTACTAAGGGCAGTAAGATAATATTTTAATTACAGTTTAAATAAGATCCTGATTTATATTAGCTATATACTAGCAGATCTATATTATATCTAAAGAAAGGTAAAAAGCTACTTAAGAATTTACATTTAGCTATAAAATCATCTAGTAGAAGATAGATATTAAAAGAGGATAAAATTATATATAGGATAAAGGAAGATAGTATTTCATAGGCTAATATTAAGCGCGCCCTTCTATATCGATCTAAGGGCACTATTTAAGTCCGATACTCAATAAAAATAAAATATAAAGATTGATGATAACGGGAAATAGTAGGTCCGCTCGCAGATTGAGGCCCTTCTAGCACTCATTCATATATTCCTCTGCCTCCCGAAGCTTCCCTCGATTAGCCTAGAGAAATGCCAGGTCTTTAACTATTTCAACGATCGATGCATGGTGAAGTCTAAGTGCCCTTTCGCAACCTACTAGAGCTGGACCGTATATCGCCACCGCCTCTTCAGACTTACTTCGTTAAGCATCGATATATGATTAAGTCCCAGCTTTATTTCGTAACCTTACAGGGCTTAGTTATCTCCTGCCTCGTCCCGGTAACTATACCTTAATAAATACAAGGAACTCCTGCGTTACTGACGTTTAGAGGCCATGTCTATCCAAGTCTCATTATTCAGCTTTCCAGTATTTGATTATATACAGTTCCTGATTTTTAGAGCTTAACCAGATTCCTGTAAAGGTTTCCCAGTTTATTAAATATATATATATATATATTAAGTATCGCATTTTATCGAGTCCAGGTATTAACCTGTAGTCTGATAGCGCTTAACGTAATATTTCCTCCACTTCTCGAGGCTGGCCTTAGTCAGCATAGACCGTTCCCAGGTTACTTTATTATACTAAGAACAGTTCCGTGATCATATCCAAGCATATGTCGTGTCATGTGTTAATATACCTAGTAAAGATACTGTAGCTGGCCTCCAGAACTATAGNATTTTATCGAGTCCAGGTATTAACCTGTAGTCTGATAGCGCTTAACGTAATATTTCCTCCACTTCTCGAGGCTGGCCTTAGTCAGCATAGACCGTTCCCAGGTTACTTTATTATACTAAGAACAGTTCCGTGATCATATCCAAGCATATGTCGTGTCATGTGTTAATATACCTAGTAAAGATACTGTAGCTGGCCTCCAGAACTATAGAAACAAGTAGTAATAGTGAACTTAAGCGAGCTAGCTATAGGTAGAGTATTACTAAGTCCTAAGAAAGGATATACTTTACGGTGTGTTAATAGCGTAATGGACACTTCTTAGTATATTAAAGGATATTAGGTCTAAGGAAATACAAGGACTTGAGACTTAGGGTGATATAGTAGGTCAATTAAGACTTTTACTTACTATCCTAGTATTCTACTTGGCTCTTTTACTATATAATAATAATAGATAAGCTCTGAATATAATACGGCCTTCTAAACTAGTAATAGCGTAAAACTAGAAAGGAAGAGTTATTTTTATTAAAAAAATAGGGTTAACTCTTTAAGTTTATAGTAGCGGGTAATAGTAAGATAACGCTAGAGAAAAACAATTGAAAACTACTGAGAATAGAGAACTTAGGCTGTTAGAGAGAATCGCTAAGGCTTAATTAATAACTAGCTTAACCTCTAAGTCTCTATTTATTTAATAAGGGCCCTAATATTTATTCTCTAGAAGCTGATAGCCTATAGTTAAGATTATTATATAAAGAAGCTACTATAGGAAAATTAACTTCTTATAGTACCTAGTAAGTAATAGTCTAAATACTAATACTAAGATTAGTATAAGGAGTAAGGCTAGGAATAATAAGTAATAAGCTATATACTTTAGTACCCTTTCTATTTATATTCCTCTAGAAGATAAGAACATAACTTTAATAGCTATAGCTTGGGAAGTAAGTGGTGTAATATAGGTAGGTTTAATAGGAGTTAAAATGTTCAGAATTATTACTAAAATTATAATTAACATTACTTTAACATACTAAAGTATTATAATCCATTTTAGCCAGGGTTCTTTTCTTATTATAACTGTAAATAGATAGGTAATTATAATAATCTGCTTATTATATTAGAATGTTAATAAGCTTATTAGGTATTCTAACGAACCTGGATTATAGCGACTCCCTATATAGATATTGTAGCTAGGATGGTATATAGAGACCTTATAAGTAAGTCTAGTAGCTTAGCATACTTGCTATACTTAAGACTAAAAAGAATCAAGGCTGTTAGTTGTAATAAACCCTAGCTATATATTAAGTATACTAGGTGCCTCTCTCATAACTAGAAGTAATTATACTTAATAAAAATAAAAAGACAGATATATAATAAAGAAAGAGCTAATATTATATAGGTCTTAGTAACCTAGAAATAAGAAAGATGATTTATATCTACTTAAAGAACTAGACATATATAAAGTATATAGCTTATATAGAGATATAATAGTAAAGGAAGTCTAGGTCTTATTTATACTTGTAACTAAAGTTCGCAGTAATACCTAGCTTTACTATACTATATATCGCGCGATTAATAAATAAAGGGGCTAATATAAAGATAGTCATGTACCTCCACTCCCTCTATATTACTAATCTTAGGGGTCAGGGGATTGACTGGCTGTTAATAAACTCTGCGGTCTCCCTAGACTAGAGCTATACTAATATACTTAGGTAAACTAATATAAATAAGCCCTATATAGAAATATCTAAGATTATTTTATTAAGGTTATATAGTTATGAGTGTGGTATTGTATAAGCTTTATAATAGAGAATAATTATAGTAAGGACTGGCAAGAACCCCCTCCCTTTTAACCCTAGTGCTACCTCGATCTAACTACGAGGATTCCGCATACTACTCTTTAATATATCTTCCTTAGCCTGCTTCTCCTTAAGGAGGACATCTACCTATTGGCCGCAGTTCTTTATTATAGTAGCCAGGTAAGACCTGTATGGTAGAAGGTATAATATAATCTCTGCTAGACTAAACTTAGACTCTGGAATCTTTACAGCAAACCTATCCGCTTAACTCTCTATTTCTCTATCATATACCTTTTATTAACTAACTTATATAATCTTCTTCTCTAGTTATCTAAATATAAAGCGGAAAATATCCTTAATAATAGCTCTACTAGTAAGCTAAAACTTAACCTCTTTATTAATCTAGCCAGGCTATATAAGTGCCTAGTCTAACTTTTCAGGATAGTTTATCATTATAATAAGGATTCTATCTTCCTAAAAGGTAATACTATTAAGGACATTTAGTAAGCCTAAAAGAGTTACCCCCCTCCTTTATGGCCTTATATCTATATTACTATCTGATTCTTCTAAGTGAGAGTCCCTAGAATATATAGCTCCTACTATATTAATATCTTCTAATAAGATAATATATCTATCTAGAAGGCTAGTAAATAGGCCTTTTAGCATTTAATCATTTATATTAAGAATGCTAATAATATAGATATCTATATCTAATTTACTAGTAATTAATAAACTAAAACTGGATTTCCTAGTACCAGGTAGCCTATATAAGAGGTATCCTTATTTATAGGAAATTAAATATTAGGAGTACTAATATCTAGTTTTAGGGTCAAAGAAGTTTTAAATATCCTTAATTAGGTCCTCCTTTTATCTTTTATTAAGAATAACTATCAACAGAGGCCAAGTAATTACTACTTTCTCCTTTTTCTAGTATTTATTATAATATCCATAAATAGTTATCTTATTTTTTAATTTATTAAAGTATCTACATTAACAGTCTTCTAGAAGATCTCTTAAGATTCCAGATTGCCTAATACAGGTAATAAAGATCTACTCTTCTTTATAGAAACTAATATCTACTTATATAGTCTAATAGTAAAGCAAATTATACTTATACTAGAAGACAAAGGAGCCTTCCTAAGGGGCATATTAGAGAGCTTTTTTAGCGTAAGGGTCATATCCTTAGGTAGTATTTTACTTCGTTTTAACTTTAGTAAGAATAGAACGGGCAGTATTATCTAATCCTTAAGATAAGATCTAGGTCTAAACTATATGGTATATTTTATCTGAAGATTTAATATAGATTATTGGTGCCTAGCGGTTAGCCTAGGATCTGCGAACTTAAGTTCGTTTACTTACTGTAATGCTGAAGGAACTAATCTTTTAATTAGGATATATAGGGCTTTAAAAAGGCGGCCAGTATAAATAGGCATATTAATTAAGTATAGCCAGTTAAGTTATTACTGAGGACCTGACTTGCTATAGTGGTGATATTGGTAAAACTAGGAAGAAAGAGGTCTAAGACAGATATCTGCTGTAACAGTGACCCGGGGATAAGAGGAGGGCTAATATTGCTGAGAAGTGTTATGACGAACAAATTTGAGAGTAAGGGATTGCAGAGTAGTGTCTTTGGAGTTAATGTGTTAAACGAGAGGGAAACAAGCATTATCTTAGGGGGAATGTTGGCATTCTTATTGCTTTCAGAGCTCCCTTAATTGATCAGTTAATATGGAAACAGGCTGAGGGATCAACAGCCCGGATGTGAAAGCAGGCCGCATCAAGAGCGACCAAGAGCTATATACACGCAACTCTCTGACTCTGCAGCAGAGCGCGGCCATGGCAAGACGCTCTGTAAAAACCATCAGCTTATAAACCGATAAATGTAGTCTGCTCTCCTATTTTATCCTAGTCTGACTTTACTGTAATTGCGTGAGAGTACCGGCCGAAACTGTATTACACATAACACTGCGTGTACCGCAATCACATCCTGTTGGAGGATCTTGACCGGTTGCTATGTAGACCTATGATGAACCTTGTAGGGGATGTGTTATCCTGTAAGTTATTAGTAGTAATAATGCTGTTAGTCTTGCATTATTGGATCTTTTAGTGATAGACTAGTCCTAAAAGTGATTTTCTATGTCATCCTAACACCATTGCGGCTAAGAGCTGATTAGAACCCTTCTCCAAACTCGCCGCGTATCGTTTTGCTTGTCTGTGTACCTACTGCACTACTCTGCACCACTCTGCACCACTCTGCGCCATTAACTTAAATATGATGATCCTTTTATCTATAACGTTACAGTCGGTATTTAGCAGGCGATGATGGACTTGGCCGGCATCGAGCCGACGACTGTGAGAACATAAAAGAGACGCTTAATAACATTCCCGGTGGCTCGCGATCCCCTAGGGCTACATACTACATAGAATAACTATTATATTTACTGCCTAGTAATGTCCTCCGGCGCCTTGTATATATTAGTATTAGCTTAAAATGTAAATATTCTAATCCTAATTATATTACTTTAAATATTCTTAGCTTACTTGCTATTATCTTAAACTTCAAGTCCTTTTTCTTGGGTTAGTATTAGGAAATTGTTATTAGTAGGGTTATAGTAAACTAACTAGGATATTTAATCTAATTATCTTAATTATTTTTTCTCGCCACACTCTGGGCAAATTTGACCTTTGTCTGTAATACCTGTGCTGTTTATGTACACCTGGTAACTAGATTTAGGCATTATGTTTAAATTTTGAAAACTCTTAGCCTAGAGAATCTGTAGATATTAAGGCGGTTAAGTGAGGCTGGAAGTTAGGCTGAAACTAGTTAGGGAAAGGGACTGCGTACGATCCTGATCTAAAACCAATGTAGCACGTGAGTCAGAAGCCGACTTTTACCGTCTACTGTTTCCAACAGCGAGCCACGGATTATTCGTGCCGACAGATGAAATAGGGCGTTATTCTGAGAGACGCTTGGTAATGCACGAGATAGTTGTCGTGAAGGACTAATCTGTGAGATTAAAGGAGATTTTATATATAGATTGAATAGGAAAATACACATAATGATAATGATGTACTATGCTTGCGCTAATTTTCTACTGGGTGTGCGGTTCTGCTATATTTGACTGCCTGGTCGTGACGGGCTATGATATATACGCCGCATTCTAGACTTACCCCGCGATAACTTGAATTTTTATAACGCTACTAAATTCCTATAAGTTCCCTATGCTAAATTTTGATATTTTGTTATTTGAGATAATATAAGTATTATCAACAGTGACTATAGACGATCAGGGTTGGAAATTAGTTTAGTTTAGTATACTAATACTAAAAAAAAAATACTAATAGTATACTAATACTAAGAAAAAATTAGTATTTATACTAATAGTATTTATACTAAGTAAAAATACTAAAGAAATACTAAATACTAATTAGTATTTTAAAAAAGATTTATTTTAAAATAAAAGTAATAGTTTATAAATAGCTAATTTATATTTTCTTTTCTATTTTATATAAATAGTATTAACTTTTCTTATATTAAAAGTAAGATCCTTTTTTTATAATTAGTATTATTAATAAAGTTAAAAATAAGTATTTTATTTAATAAATTATTATAAAATAAAAGTAATACTTTATAAATAGGTAATTATAATTTTTTTATACTTTTAATAAATAATATTATTTATCTTTATATTAAAGATAAAATTGTTTTTTATATATTTATATAATTAATTAACCTAAAATCTAATTAAAATACTATATATATTTAAATAGCTATCTATTTATAAATACTAGAGTTAAAAATATAAAAAAATATCCATTAAATAGCACTATTCTTACTTAATAAAGCTTATAAGCATAGTACTAATAGCACTGTGTAAACTGTCTGACGGCCTAATTATTCCTCCATTTTATACTGTATAATACTACCTTAACTATATAGCTAAAAACCTTAAAAAGTATGTCATTAAATAGCAAAAATTCGNATACTAGAGTTAAAAATATAAAAAAATATCCATTAAATAGCACTATTCTTACTTAATAAAGCTTATAAGCATAGTACTAATAGCACTGTGTAAACTGTCTGACGGCCTAATTATTCCTCCATTTTATACTGTATAATACTACCTTAACTATATAGCTAAAAACCTTAAAAAGTATGTCATTAAATAGCAAAAATTCGATTTAATTTATCAAGAACTATTAGTATTAATAGCACTGTATATACTATCTAACAGGATAATAATCTATCTAAGATTATAAATCTATCTTTTTGATTTTAAAGCAGAGTATTTAGAGATCGGGAAATAGTAGAAGATTGAGAGATATATTATTTTGATGCCTAAATTTCACTGAATTTAATAGTACTAATTTTATCTCCATATCCCTATTCCCGGGCTTAGAAGGTCTATAAAAGAGAAAAGGAATTCCCTTTTTACTTACTTCTTTTCCTATCACCAACTAACCAACCAACCAACCAACTAACTAACTAACTAATTAATTAGCTATTTAAATACCTTATTTATTATATTTTTAGAAAAAAAAATCCTTATAATTATTTTAAATCTCTAAAAAAAACCTTTAAGTATGCATTTTTATATCCTTAAGTATTTATTTCTTTATTTTTATTTTTTATTTTACTTTATATATATATTATTAATATTTTAGGTCTCTTTTTAAAGAAATATATATAAAAAATCCTAGAAGGCTTATAGCCCTTAGGGGTATTGTAAGTTAAGGATAATAGTTATTAGATATCTTTAAAATCTTATAACTTCTCCTTAAAAAAAGCTTACTTTAATTAGAGATAATAGACAAGGCATTTTTAGGCTTTATTTTATTATATAGCCTTATAAGCCCTCTACCTTCTCTCTATAATACTTCTAAGGTTACTATAAGTTAATAGGTATTTATATTTAAAAAGAGATTTTCTTTTTATAAAAGGCTGTTAATTATAGACTTATTTATTATATTTAGCGTTTTTTTTTTTAAGAATTATTATTATTTTCTATATTAAAACGCATTTTACGTTAGGCGTTTTTTAAAGGGTTTAAAAAAGTATTTTTATTTTAAAATTTAATACTAATTGCATATAGATTATTTTTAAAAATTAAAAAAAAAACCTATATATTTATTTTTATTTTTATATTAAAACTTATTATTTAAGAAAAGTTTTATATTATATATCCTTTATTTACTTTTAAAAAAATCATTTTTTAAAACCATTTAAAACTCTTTATTATATTATTTTTAAATCTATTTTTAAGCTTTTTTATATTATTATATATATTTATTTTAAGTTATATATATATATATATAATAGATACTAGCTTTAATACTCAAACTAGCTTTAGTACAGAGCTAGAAAGCAGTATAGAAGTTAGAGATAATTCTCTTTCTCCTAATTTAATATGTAAATATATAAATATTATAAAATATAGCCGAAAA
>WEYU01000082.1:0-12941 GCA_011036685.1 Fusarium cf. nygamai | reverse complement strand
TTTTCGGCCCCGTTTTACCATCCGGGGATGACCTTTCAAACCATCAAGTGTGGGCTTCCAGTGATGAGCAAACAGTGACAGATAGCGGAACTTCTCATCCTCCCTCGATGATCACCAACGAATCCTCACTCGTGCAAGATGAAAAGTCAGCCAGCCCTATAGAGCCAAAACCTGCCGCCCCAGCAGCAGCAGACGACGACGATGACTTTTCTGGATGGATGGACAACGAACCGTTAGATATGGAAATCAATGACCATGTACAGCCAACTGCACAGGAAGTCAAGTAACACACAAAGAGAGAGAGAGAATCAGGCGTTCTGGGCTATGCAGGCTGGGGATGACTACATGTTCCTGATGGAGCAAGCTTCCTTCAGACTTACCTTTCTTATAATTATTGTTGGATCGGCGTTGCTGGACGGTGGATGGTCTCTTGGTTATAGGTGCTACATCAGATATACCTCAAGAATTGAGTAGTAATTACACGCAGCCTACAGTGTACATCGAAATAGTTGTATATGCCATTCGACTGAAAGCGTCGTTGGATGAGCTTTACTTGTCTTGAGCCGTCGATCGAGCACATGAACGAATGGTGCTTGAACATGCCGAACAGCGAGCATTCCCACAAGCGCGTCCCGGTTTGACATCCCTCAGCTCGCCAAACAGAACGACAGACGGCTGGATAATTCTTTGGCAGCATTGATTTGTTCAACAGCAGCTTGCCTTGACTTCAAAGCAACCCTCAATGCTTTCGAAATGGTGACAAAATTCCAAAGTATACTGATTTAATGCCCTCGTCGTGATGCTCTCTGCTCGGCTAACGGCATCTTTGACTCTCACATACATCAATGATCGGCTTACGATTGCTCTAAACTATTCCATAAAGACAATCAGACAACAGCATGGTTGCTGCACTTGCAAGAGAATATTCTCACATGGTCATTTCACCGGGTGGCTATCGGACAGCATGGTCATGCCTGATTTTCATTGTTGCATTCACTTTGCCACCACTCGGCAGGAGTACAAGTGTCAGCTATCAGCCGATTTTTCGGCCCTCTTTTGTATCTATAGAAGATGTAGGGTTTGATGTCTGTGTCTTTCGAGCCGCTGTGGCGATCAGACTCTCTAGGTTCTTAAGTCGATCAGCAACAGATTCATTCCTGTCAGCGCGCTTGTCCCGTCTATCAGCGTTGGAAGCATAATGACACAGCGTGCGATTATTTCTTCTGTTACAAGTGTCACAAGGCAGACTTCTGTTGCATTTCAACCTATCCAAGTCAGCCTCATCATCTGAACCTCTTAGCTTGGGACTGACTTTCGTGCGCGACAGGGCTCGCAGGACTTTGGCGGTCGGTTCCGCTTCTCAACTTTGGCTGGATATTATCAGCGCTTGTATCTGAGTTGTTGGGGATGTTCTTACTTGCTCTATTCATTTTTTATAGTAGTTTTAATGCTTGTTGAGGGAATGTGCTCTTGGATGAAGGGAGATAAGCGATGATGACGGAGATCGGGGACGGNTGGATATTATCAGCGCTTGTATCTGAGTTGTTGGGGATGTTCTTACTTGCTCTATTCATTTTTTATAGTAGTTTTAATGCTTGTTGAGGGAATGTGCTCTTGGATGAAGGGAGATAAGCGATGATGACGGAGATCGGGGACGGGGCGGATTTAATAACCCCGCAGCGTTGTGATTGGTTGCCTTTGTAAGCGGAGATATTAAACCCATCTCGGCGCAAGGCATATATGATATATAAGAACGACAATGGCCATTCAATATACTCCCGTATCATTCTCAATTACTCACATCGATAGACAATTCACAAGATCTTAATATTGTATTATTCCTCTTTCACATTCGCATTCACTGCAATCATGTCGATCGCCTCAAGTCTCTACGGTATCACTGGTACCATTTACTCCAACCTCTTCATCAATCTTCCATACCCCGAAACAAAAGACGACTTGTCAGACAAAATCATGATAGTAACCGGCTCCAACACTGGTCTCGGCTTTGAGGCTAGCCAACATCTTCTCCGCCTTGGAGTCGGCAAACTCATCATGGCTGTTCGCAGCCTTGAGAAGGGTGAAGCAGCCCGAAAAGAGCTACTCCAATTGACGAAGCGGGCTCCAGAGTCTGTTGAGGTTTGGCACCTTGACATGGCAAGTTACGAATCTGTTAAGTCATTTTCGGCTCGGGCTATTGCTGAGTTGCCTACTATTGACGTTGTATTGGCCAATGCGGGTCTCGCAACTTCTTTCAAGTTCTCGACTGCTGAGGATAATGAAAGAACAATTACAGTCAACGTCATCTCAACTTTTCTCTTATTCTTTCTTCTTCTCCCCAAACTTCAGAAGTCTTCATACCCCGGAAAATTCGNAAGTCATTTTCGGCTCGGGCTATTGCTGAGTTGCCTACTATTGACGTTGTATTGGCCAATGCGGGTCTCGCAACTTCTTTCAAGTTCTCGACTGCTGAGGATAATGAAAGAACAATTACAGTCAACGTCATCTCAACTTTTCTCTTATTCTTTCTTCTTCTCCCCAAACTTCAGAAGTCTTCATACCCCGGAAAATTCGTCATTCCAAACTCAGCAACTCATTACTGGGCTCCCATCAAAGAGCTGATTCCCAATGAGAAAGCTGACAAGATCTTCTCACGACTCAATGACCCCGAAAAGTCTATCATGGAATCTCGGTACTACGTCAGCAAGCTCATCGTTCTTTACATCACTCGTGAGATCGCATCTCGTCTCGGCGCCTCCGGGAAGTCAAATGTGATCATCAACGCGCCAAATCCAAGCTACTGCATATCAGGGCTCATGCGAGAGAAGCAAGATGTTGCACCGCCTGACTTTCTGGCTCGGTCAACGGAAATGGGAAGCCGCGCGCTTGTCACTGGAGTCTTGGCTGGCCAAGAAAGCAATGGGCAGTACATGAACAATTGTCAAGTTCGCGAGTAAGTCATTCTTCATTACGTGCCTATTTCCTCCAAGCTAATGCCGCCATAGCCCTGCTTGTCATGTCACGAACAAGACTGGGGTAAAGATCCAGACTGCACTTTTCGAAGAGCTGTCAGAGAAGCTGGATATCATTGCCCCAGGGGTGTCTAAGAACATTTAGAGTCGTGCAGGTCGTTGAATAGTTCTACTTTCGCTTGTTTGTCTTTCTCTTCATAATGTAATAATAGGTCTCGAGGTCGTTTTTGGTTATTCAAGTCAGAATAGAATATCAATACTTGGGTTTTTTATTGCACCATGTTCGCTTGTATTCTGGGGTGAATCATTATCCCACCCCTATCTCAAACTGAAACATCAAAGACCCAGCACCTTTGACACTTCTCATGTTCACAATCTCGACATTCATTGGTCTCAAGCTTTGACGGCCCTGCCTCACAATTGCAACATACCCAGCGACTTTGTGAGTCAGGTACCTTTTCAACATCCTCCAAGCCGGCCATTTTGATGCATTTCTCGCACCTCTCGTGACGACATCTCCAACAGTGGCTATATCTTCCTCGTGTTCGTGCGTCATTGCAGGTACAGCAGAACCACATCGGATAGTCGATTTCCTCTGGAAAATCCGAGAGTGTCACAACAGTTCGTCCTTGAGTTTGTGCATATTTGGAATCCTGCAAAAGATCAACAATATCACTTCGTCCCAACTTCTCTGCCCAGAATAACGCCGTGAAACCATCACTATCACGAAGATTAATATCTGCGCCGCACTCAAGTAGCTGACGGGCTATTTCAACATGGCCTCTGTAGCATGCTGCATGTAATGCACTGGATTTGAAACGACCACCCTGAGCGTCAATATCTACCCCTTCAGATGTCAACAGGCTTTTGACGAGACCTGCAAGCCCGAAAGAAGAAGCGTAGTACAGAGGCTCGGTCGCCGTAATAGTGTCTCTCGATGAATTTTCGGCGCGGTTTTGTGGGATTGACTNGCCGAAAAGTTAACATTGCGTGGTGTGGCCAACATTGAGAGGCGTAGCGAAGAAGAGGATAGTCGTGAAACTTTCTCTCAAGCTCTTCGTTGGTGCAGCATCCGTCTTGGAAGCTCTCGAGAAGGAGATATGATAAGCATTTATGGGCGATATTGGCATGTATGCCAGATATGTCGTAGTTAAAATAACCAATCTCGCCTTCACGCGTGATACTGGAGGTTATATATGCCCTAACTGATGAATGCGATAGTGTAACCACGCCTGTTGCTGCATCGTAGTCGATGAGACCTTGGCATATCTCCAGCAACACCATAGGCTCGGGGAGTCTGCACTCCTCGTCGATACGTGGTTTATAAACTTCTAGAACTGCAGCTTCTGCCAGCTCTTTTATCGTAAGTGGCCGCAGCGCCACAGAGAGGAAGAAGAGAGATTCTCTAGCAATAAACATGTCTGCTTCGGGGATGCTAAGCAGAATCCTTTCGTAGACTTCGTAAATATCCTTTGGGAGATTATCCAGGGCCTCTAAAACCATCTTCACTGTTCGAAGAGTGCTGAGGGAGTCGAGTTGACATTGGGCGTACCGAAACCTAGGTATGTTAGAGGAACCGTACATGCAACAAACATGGTATTGCTATACTCACATTCCTTTCGCGTTATTAAATACCTTCTCACACAACTGGAGTTTGGTCTCATTGCTGAGTCGTCTGAGAAGACGCTCCTCGCTTATTCGGGTCGTAACATAGAAGTCGATATCTTTATCAGCATCTCCTGTACCCATATCTACCTCAATCATCTTCGGTGGCTCTTCCAGTTGAAGATCATCTAGCCAGTGTGAGCAGCTAGATATGGCTGTGATAAACAGCCGCACGTTGGTGTTGTCGGCAACAAGATGCAGAAGCACCTCAAACGCCTCCATACTCCTCAAACTCTCGTTAATCGCATCAACTGATATGTAGAACCTTTCGAAATTCGACATGTGGTCTGAGATTAGCCTCAGGAGAGCCCTCTCTCCCAGGTTGTCTCCGGATTTGCGCAATTTATCGATACTTTCCAGGGCCTCGGGATGCTGTTCTGAGAGTTGATACAAGATAGACCCAAGAATATTGAGAGGCTGTTGAGATTCTCTGTCATCAAAAGAGCAATAGAAGTACGCTTGACCCATTTTAGGGTCTTCTTGCTGGACTGTCTTGAGCTTTTCGACAGCAGCGGCGCTGGTATTCATTTTAGCATTAGTAGAGCATAGAGAGGGATATGGTTCTTTTGACTTACTGCAATGTTGTTTTTCCGGAACCAGCTACATATTGATGGGTCAGAAGGAGCGCAAGATCCCGCATGAAAAGAGGGCTGTCGACCTACAGTTACCACGAAGCCAGAGGATTCTGGGGGAGTCTGCACCACCGTCCATCCAGGCTTTGAAGTCGCCGTCTAGGAGCCATGATCCAGTACCCGCCATCCTCTTTTTAATGGCTTTAGTATGGAGCTGTTTGGGACTAATCGGCTGCATCCATTTCCTGATCTTTTCTCTCTTTTCTTCTGTTCAAAACGTAAGCGGTAGCAAAGTGCAGGATGGTTGATTGCAGACCTTCATCTTTTAGCTTCCCCCTCGCCTGAGTCTCTCTAGTAATTTCCAAAATCTCACGCGACTCAAGCATTAAAACTTCTATTTGCGTCCTAGTGCCGTCAGAGACGCCTAATTTCAGGGTAGAAATATTGAAGAACTTACGAGCTCTCAGCCATCATCATCACAATAAACCAAGTCTTCACACGTTCAAGATCCTGAATATCCGCCTTCACATCTTCTTTTACCCATGGCCACAGAAACGCATTCACTCGACGAGATGAACTCTGCTTCTTATTGAGATTCTCCATAAGACGACCTAAAAGCTCTGAAGTCAAAGATAAAGTCTTGCGAAACTCTGTGGAGCGTTTCAAATCGGCTATGTGAGGCTCTGCTGACGCGATATCTAATTCCTCAAGTTGTTCCAATACACCCTTGAGGGCGAGAAGCTCAGTGTAGAGCTTGCGCATGTCATTTTGGGCATCGTGGACTGCTTTGCCGTAGTTGTAGGCGCGTTGGATGAGGTGGGAAACTTGGGCTACTAAGCCGATTATAGATATGGGGTCAACCATTGTTATGGGGCGAGATAGAGGACAAGCCTGGGGTTCTTGCGTGATAGATTTAAAATTGGCAGGTTGAGCGGGGTTGATGCGCTGACGGGCGGTCAGCTAAAGCAGAATATCAAGCCACAATGTTGGTATTTTGGAGTTTCAGGTCCAGCTTCCGAAAGGATGCAGACAAAGGGACCTGGGCCTCGTGAGAATATCTTATCAGGTCACCTGAGGAAATCTAGTGAAAAGCACAAAGCTATAAAAAGATATGAGGCTTTCCGTTGCCAGACTTACTAACAGCAGCCTGTTACTATTTACTAGAGAAATTAATAGACAGATGCATCAGAGCCCATTAATCTTGTTTGTAAGTGACTATCATAATACGGAATCCCGATCTGTGCAAGCAGGGTCCATTATGCGTCAGCACTAATAAAAGGGGGAGCAAAAAACCACGCCAGTGAAAAGAACGGCTCGATCCGATTAGACTGGATAAGTATCCTCGCACAAGTCCCCAAGCACATTTGTTATACCTACCCTTTCTAAAAAACTAACATATAATGGCCTTGTCCCGCTCCGACTTGGTCAGCTCATCTGTATCCCTTTCTTTCTTAGCCGCAATTGAGAATCACTCGCCAACATGATCGCCAGCTTCTTCAGGCAGAAGAGCTCTAGAAGCCCAGATGAGGAAGCAAGAATCCTGAGAAAACTTAGTCCCAAGTTCGTATTAAACTTTCACTTTTGTTTACAGTAAATCTGATAACTACCAGTGAATGCTTTCAAAGCGCTCAGCACTCACTTAGAATCTACATCGGATGCGCTCTATCCTGCCGCTACGTTATACCAGAAGCACTTCTGGCCTTGGATACAGACTCATTTAAGCATGTAATTGAGACTGCATTTGCGCGTGCCATTCTTCAACACCCGGCTTTAACTGTCGGTCGGATCGATGATGACACCAAAACGCCGCTTTGGGTTCACCTGGATCGCATCGACTTTAACAACCATATAACATGGTCTGAGCCTTCTGAACACGCCGAGAATTCTCTTAGTGATGTTCTAGAATGGCAGGTCAATAACCCATATCTCAACCTTGAGAGACAGCCCTGCTGGAGGGCGGTGATACATAAATCCCATAGGACCAAGTTTATGGATGTCGTCTTTGCATGGGATCATTCGGCAGGTGACGGAAAGAGTGGCAAGATCCTTCACGAGACTTTTCTCGTTTGCCTTAATACGCCTGAATCAAACAGTATCACCCTGAAGAACCGATCCTTCGACGTTCCTGTTACTACCTACACGCCTCCGATGGATCAATTAATCAATCTTCCTATCTCACCAGGATACATCATATCAGAACTCAGCCGTGAGTTTCTTCCGGGACTATCAACTAAACCTCACGCAGCGACTTGGGCGCCCATTTTCACTGAGCCAGCAAAGACTCGACTTTTATGGATGCGCGTGACNTCTTCCTATCTCACCAGGATACATCATATCAGAACTCAGCCGTGAGTTTCTTCCGGGACTATCAACTAAACCTCACGCAGCGACTTGGGCGCCCATTTTCACTGAGCCAGCAAAGACTCGACTTTTATGGATGCGCGTGACGAAAGAAGTTTTCCCGTCAGTATTGGACGCTTGTCGAATACATAAGACAACCTTGACTGCACTTTTAAACACACTCCTCATGGTATCAATAGCGACGAGACTCTCTGAGGACAAGGCTCGAGCATTCTCATGCGGAACGCCAATTTGTTTCAGGCAATTCCAAGTTGCAAAATCCGATATTGATTGTAACAAGACGATTATGAACTGTTACGCCTACTGGCCCTTTATCTTTGAAAAGGGTCTTATTGCAAAGATCCGCCAGCAGTTCAGCGATGCCAAAGCAAACCCCGATTCAGATTCCAATCTCGAGGATGCCGTTTGGGACGTTGCTATAACCATAAGAGAAGGATTGCTGGCAAAGTTGAGGCAGGGTACCAAGAACGATACCGTGGGCTTGGCCAAGTTTATTGGTGATTGGCCGTCATACTTCAAAGGTCTTAGTAAGACGCGCGAGCATGCCTTTGAAGTAAGCAACCTAGGCGCCATCCAAGGGGAGCTTCCGGTGAATAGCGATGGGAAGGGCAAGTGGAGTATTGATAGTGCCAGATTCGCTCAGAGTTCGCCTTCTTTTGGAGCAGCATTGACTCTCAATGTTATCTCTACCAATGGTGGGGGAATTGGTTATAAGTAATGCTTGGCAAGTTGGAACTGTTGATGATGAGTTTGCTCGGAAAATGTCGCCGAAAAAAAGTCTTCGCCTGAGACAAGAACATCAGGGGCTGCAAAGTCGGACAGCAGCTCCTTGAGACCAGGAACGGTCTTTTCAGCGAATTCGGGGTTTTGATCAAGTTTTTCAACGATATGGTTGACACGCTCGTTTACTTGGTGGTCCCAGGCCTTAGATGGGGGAGGTGAGGTGCTCATGATAAGTGCTTGATAGGAAGTGATAAATATTTGTGCTGGAGGGTTCTTGATAATATGTTATTGACAGCGAGTAGTAGCACTTTATAGAAGTAGACTTCATCGTTAAGAAACCGAACACGGGGAGTCTTTTCCGAGACTTCCGGTCGATTCGGGCAATAATTGCAACAGCGGTGGGAAAGTTTGATTTACAGTCAAAGCGTATAACGTCTCAACGAAACATACCAAGCCCAAGCACTGAAAAAGTCTAATTAGCTGCCGGACTTTCAGCCGCAGTGTGCAGTAGCCTATCAGGCCCTGGTCTTTTGCTTCCAAGTCTCCGTCGCATTTTTCCCCCGCAGCTCAGCTGCGTCGTTGAGCATTCTAGGCTATCACATGCTTAATGTTGAGCTTATTCATGATTGCTCCTGATTGTGGCCACTGTGATGATCCGTTGATAGTGGCGTATATTCGGTCTGGACCCTGTCCATGCATATGTGCCCCAACGGTCTCAGACAAGGCCGGGTAGTATAACATGCTTTCCCCGCGTGCAAACAACCCATATGGCATCCAAGAATGAAGGATTTTATGAACAAGAAAACGAGTTTGGGGAGCTCATTCTAAACTTCAGCAGCAGTTTGCATTCCGAGAGGAGATACGCCTCGTTCCTGTCACTTTTTATTCACTTTGCAAGTAATTTGTATAGGGAAAAGGAACTGAGGGGCTACCCAAAGCATCTAGATTCGGATAGCTATAAGGCTACGCCACTTTGGTGCATCTACTTCCATCTAGAACATCGAGCTGAATTGATGTCTCAGCCACTGCTGCCGTAACATATGATCCAGACTCAAAATGGACTTCCACTAGCCCAGAAGATAGGCAAACCCCTCACTTCAGCCAGCCACAGTGAAGAGCATATTTTGTTCCCATGTGAACTGTGGTCTCTCACTCCAGCGACTGCATGAAGGGGTAGGGTGTTGGAACAGAGATTATTTCGCTTTAGTGAGGTTATATTGATGGAACTGCAAGAGCGGGTAGGGAGGTCATGACAGCTCTTGGCGAAAGATTTATCCCAGGCGTTTGAAGGTAGTATTCATGAGGTTATAAAAATTTCTGCTACTGTCATGGAATATGAGAGAATAGTTATACTTATCTTGAGTCGCTATTATATATATGTCAAGCATGGCACTAGAAACCTAACGTGATGAACGCCTCTCATTGACCTTGCCACGCCTTATGCAAGTCGATAAATGACATTTAGGCCTCAAATACTTATATCACAAGTAGCGCGAGGGGCTAGTATAACTGATGGCAATCATAATAGTCCAGTTGGCATTTACATGCAAGGCAATCAGTATGGCCTCAGGCTACACGAAAGTGAGCGAGAATTGTTTTTCCGGATTCCGCTTCCAATCACCGTCAGTACCTCTGCACAATCTTCGGTCCTAGGCATCAGCCNTCATAATAGTCCAGTTGGCATTTACATGCAAGGCAATCAGTATGGCCTCAGGCTACACGAAAGTGAGCGAGAATTGTTTTTCCGGATTCCGCTTCCAATCACCGTCAGTACCTCTGCACAATCTTCGGTCCTAGGCATCAGCCCGCCTTTGCTAAATCACCCCACGAAAGTCGCAGCCATGACTATGCAAGGTTCCGATGCGACTGATCTCACCGCCTCACCTTCCATCTGGGGCGACTTCGTAGACTCAGACGGTGAATGTGACGTCGAAGATGCGTGCGAACCCGTCAACCGATATGAAGAAGGACTTTACCTTCCCATCTGTATCGGTGAGGTCATCGCAGACAGGTATCGAATTGAGCACAAGCTAGGTCATGGCGGATTCTCAACTGTCTGGATGGCCCATGACATGGACAAAGGGAAAGATGTCGCCCTCAAAATCATGACAGCGAACTTTGGGGGTGAGCGAGAGTTCCTTATGCAGAATGAGATCATCCGTTGTGTAACAGACACTTCACGTCTGTTGATTTACCAGGACGCTTTCTTATTACCTGGCGCCGCCAGAAATCCTCATCGAGTCCTCGTTTTCCCACTCAAGGGCCCCAATCTGAGAGATTACGCCCGGGAGACATCTACAATTGTACGCAGGTCAGCTGCCAAACAGCTGCTCCAAGCACTCAAAGCACTGCATGATGGTGGAATGGTACATCGAGGTGAGTCCTATTTTTTCAACGCTAATATCCACACAAACTGACCGTTTTTTGCAGACCTCAACAGTGCCAATGTGATGTTTGGTCTTTCCTCATTTGAGCCTGGTGCTGATATATCCGCCAAGTATCAAATTCTCGGTCGCCCTCAGAAAATGGAATTTCCGACGGACCAAGAGATGTGGAAGAAGGGACAACTGGTGGCACCAATGACTCCAAAGGATAGCTTTGTTGTTCAGGATACCATAACTCTCGCCGACTTAGGTCTGACTATTCGATCTGGCACAGAGGTAGACTTTAAGCTTCAGGGAACTGTCGGATACTCCGCGCCTGAGCTTATGCACGGTGTAAATCCGACTTTTGCTTCTGATATGTGGAGCTACATGTGTATCTTTGCTGAGCTCTACCTAAAGTGGCCTCTCTTCGGTCCTGGGTTTTTCGGTGGCGGATTACGCTTTGTAGTTGGACTTCTCATCAGAGTGCTAGGCCCACTACCTCTGTCGTGGAAAGGTTCATATGAAGGCGGTGGGGAACTAGACGAGAGCTGGTACGATCAAAAGAGAATTCCGGAGCCTGGGATGTCTTTGGAGTCGCGAGTAACGCAATCTCGGGATACCGTTGAGCCCGCTGAGCAACAGCTCGTGCTCTCTATATTACGACGGGGCTTTTCTTATCTGCCTGAGGAACGGCTTAGTGCGGGAGAACTTCTTGAGGATGCATCATTCAAGGCGCTCATGGACAGGTATGGGGTTTAGAAATTGCGAGCCGTAATACAACACATATCATGTGCTTTGAATCTGAAGTCATCGCCGATTAGTCGATGCGACCATGATCAATAACTCGCCCTTCGGCCATAGTTGCGACGAGTTTGCGAACTGCCGAGAACGGCGCCGGGAGAACCCGCCCAAGCTTGTCTATAAATAGCGACTCGTAAAAATTGGGTTGGAGGACGGAGAATTTGCAAATGTCTCGAAGCTTGGCTTTGGCCAAGAAACCCGAAGCTCTGGGACACAAAATTGGCATGCATTGAGATAATGAGGTTGATGGAAATGACCGTGCTTGCCTGCAAGCGACCAANGTAAAAATTGGGTTGGAGGACGGAGAATTTGCAAATGTCTCGAAGCTTGGCTTTGGCCAAGAAACCCGAAGCTCTGGGACACAAAATTGGCATGCATTGAGATAATGAGGTTGATGGAAATGACCGTGCTTGCCTGCAAGCGACCAAAATATTGCCAGGAGCATGCTTGAATAAATGCTTATCGCGGGGGAACATGGATGGAAAGTGATACAGTTTGGACGATGCTAGTAGTGACATTAAAACGCTCATTAAATAATCATATTTGAATGTACCTCACTAACTGGGTCTAACAATCTGTGTCCCGCTAACCTTCTGCAAACTACCCTATGCTAAGAATTTACATAAGAATCATTCTACAACATACTTTACAGGAACAATCAGGCTATAAGGCTAATTATTGCATTGACTTTACAAGCGAGCTCGGTACGAGGATGACGATTTGTAGTCCTAATCTGGCATGTTCTCCATGATCGATATCACAGTGAGAAATTCCAGCAACCTCGCGACGTTGCAGCATGTGGAGCCGATGAAACTTTATGCTCACAGAAAGAAACCGGAACAAACGTACCGAGGAGATGTCCAGTAAACGAATGGAACCATATCGTCCATGTTCTATCGATATAGGCCTGATGTTATTATCACCGACGCATAAATGAGAAGACACCGTTGATGTTCCAGACGATGGTTTGACGATTGCGTTGAATGGTGACATTTCATCGTAGAGCACCTGAGATCTAATAGCTGCATCTATAAAATACTACTCCAGGTTACACTGTTCCTCGCCTAGCCTTCGCCTACAAACTCTTTTCTTCGGTTCAACGCAAGGGACTCAAGGCCCTCAAGTTCTGGAACCTTGATTTATCCAATCCCAGAACAGCATCCAACTGCCGATCACTGCTAAACAAGAAATCAATGATATGAGACAGCTTTTAACTTTAGCATTGCGTGATCCAAAAGTAAAAAACCTAAAGTCTTGTTAAAACAGACCACAAGTCGGCGCCGTTAATGTCCGTGAATCCGATGGCTTGAATGCCCTGTTAGTTCCGTGCATAAGTGAAAACCTTCTTGTCTCCCCCTTCCCATCAACACGGCTCACCCATCCTTGCGCAATGCAACCCCTGAATTGCTTCTGCCGGGTGGTATTCGATCTGAGTGGTCAGTTAGGCAGAGGTTGCTCCGCGGTTACCGGGACGTTCTATT
>WEYU01000081.1:0-12155 GCA_011036685.1 Fusarium cf. nygamai | reverse complement strand
ACATTCCGTCCACCCTGGTACCACCGCAACACCATGTCCGAGTTCATGGGGCTCATCTGCGGGCAGTACGATGCTAAGACCGGTGGTGGTTTTCAACCTGCTGGTGCTAGTCTGCACAATATTATGACTGCGCATGGTCCGGATGCTGATTCTTTTGAGAGGGCTAGTAATGCGGAGTTGAAGCCTGTCAAGGTTGGTGAGGGGAGTATGGCGTTTATGTTTGAGAGTAGCTTGATGTTGGGGATTACGGATTGGGGGTTGGAGACTTGTAAGAAGGTGCAGCCGGATTATAATAAGCATAGTTGGGAGGAGCTGAAGGTGCACTTCAAGAGGCCGTCTTAGATAAGGCGTTCACTTTCATGGTCTCTAAGAACACAGCTTATAGATTGGATCACCTATAATGAATAAGGAGAATGAATGCGGTTTTCTTTACAGCGATGTATGATATTATATTGGGCTCTTCTTACATAGTGTCGTGCCGCCTCTGATATCCACACCAGATGCAGATTCCAAGATTCGAACTAGCATGATAGTATCTTGCAGAAACAGACAAAATCCACTGAGGATATGAATGGTCCACTATTCAGACAGAACGCCGGCATCGTCGGTGGATGCTTTGACTGTGTATATTCTGCTGGTTGGGCCACGGGTTTTCTCAAAGCCAACCTGGGCCAAATCAAGTTACATATGTAGGCTATAGGTCCTATCTATATGCTTGTCGCACTACCAATCTGGTTTAGATCTCAGTCGATAACATTCGGCGAATTTCATCGCGCAGGACACAAAGGAGGAACCAAAACTCTTAATCCTTCTTCAGCCCAGTTAGGCATGCAAAGACAGCATATGATGACCTGCAGGATGCCGCCACAGAAGTAGATGTTTCTATCTGAGGAATCAGGTCTCAATCTGGGGAAGAACAGTAGGGGCGGAATAAAACTCCAAGGTAAATCTTTAGCCGCTTATTTTGTCGTTATCGGAAATGGCGGCCTCTGGTTGGCTTTTACGCCGGTCGCCAGTACAGTAGTTCACTCAGTTAGAGCTATAGAGATCCCCAAAGGAAAAACGGTATTTCTAACTTAATTCAATCTCCATCAATCGACTCCTATACACATTAACAGATAATTATCCTATACGTGCGCTTTCGCTTAAAGGCCGATCTTACACTTACAAACAGTAGGAACTCGGTTCTCCACGTCGGAAATGCAACATATCAATTGGCCAAAATGCCGCCAATGCAACGTACAGGGATAGCTAGACTAGACCTCACAACATCAAGGCATATACCCCAACTTAGTGCCGCTTCTATCAAAGCTTTCTCGTATTGATACTACTATGTACTGCTCTTTCATCCATTTCTTATTTAGACTAACTATTTTGAGTTTCTGCTGTGCTGTGACCCCGCAAATGACAGACGTGGAGGTCTGTGATCGACCAAGCACCCCAGGAAATATGCATCTTGACTCTGCTTCCTAACCTCGATGACTTTCTTGTTAGATGCGGCAAAGGGCTATAGAAATAAATATCTATAAATATGGCTGCACCCGCTTCACTATTCAATAATCCCCAATCAAGTAAACCACTCAATCTCTTCTGACTACCCAATCATCTTTCGCCATGATCTTCAGCCGCCTTTTCACCACCGCGGTCCTCACAACCCCAAGTATCGCAGCTTCACTGGCGCCAAGAGCAGTGACGCCGTGGTCTAACTTCAACAACAACCCTGTGTTCTATCCCAGCAAGGCAGCTACCAGCTGGCGCACCGTTTACGGCCACACTCTACAGCTCCCTGACAAATCTCTTCTTTTATCCTGGGAGGACTATGATCCTGATGTGGAGCTCACCTACTTTCCCATCTACAAGTCTACCGACGGCGGTGCGACATACAGCCCCCTTGCTAGGGTCGAGGATCAGGTCAACCGCTGGGGCAACTGGTACCAGCCCATTCTCTACACCTTGCCCCAGGACTTTGGCGGATACAGTAAGGGCACAATCCTACTCGCTGGTGTTTCTACTTCTCGCAATCTGAGCGAGGCCTACATTGTTCTCTATGCAAGTGAGAATAAGGGCAAGGACTGGGCGTTTGTCAGCCGTATTGTTTACGGCCCTGGGCCCGAAACTGTCAACGGTATCATCATCCGCGTTCCGGGCCTTTACCCCGCGTGGTGATCGGCCTATGAACCCGACTGGCATGCCTACGCCACCCTTCCTCGGTTCTAACGCGGAGACACTTTATGGCAGGTCATTTAGCAGTTGACGGTGAAAGCGCATGGCATTCGGCATGAAGCAAGACGCCAAANTTTTCGGCTGGCTTTTCTACGCCACCCTTCCTCGGTTCTAACGCGGAGACACTTTATGGCAGGTCATTTAGCAGTTGACGGTGAAAGCGCATGGCATTCGGCATGAAGCAAGACGCCAAATACTGTTTGAGTTAATGGGCTTTCAAAGTCGGCTTTGGGTGGTCCGACACGACCTGCTACATCTAGATGTATGAGACCTTTAGATGCAATTGCCTCCATTACCAAAAGTTGGCTCAAAGCCGGGTACCGGTTCTCAGCTACGATACCACAAGTCAAACTTATTTAGAATATAAATCTTTCATGCCTCGTCATGGCGGGATGCACTCTGGTTGCTGTTTGCTTTTGCAAGATAACAAGGATCGTAGCCAAGGAGCCGGGTACCCTGTCGATCTCCTGGGGAGCTCTGGTAACCCCGCCTGTGCAGCCCTGGGATCCTAGACAGACTAGATTATGAGTGGTTATCATATCAAAGACCATTTTGTCAAACCTGGTGTAGTATCCGTGTTTCATTGTTCTTTGGCTCTTCGTCTCTGATATCGCCAGAATTGTCCTCCTGGTAGCGAGCATCAGCAAGGAACTCCGTAGTCTCTTATTCCAGTATGCAAGCTCTAATCTCTCAGTAAGCATTAACTGGGCCGTATCATGTTAGTCGATAATATGACTGTTCTAAGGTAAAGAAAACGATAATCCGCCCTCGTGCGTAAGGCCTAAAGTATCTAATACTTTAGTAGTACATAGCAACCTAAAAACCTGACTGCTATACAATCCGTAGCTTCAGACAATGATCCCGTGATACAAAAGCGTCGTCGACGATAATAAACCTTCGCAAGGTAGCCCGAGATATCCCCTGCGACCAGCAAGAAGCTGGACATTATCACTAAGGCTCTACAGAGCCTGAGAGTGAACCTACGGTATTGACATAGTTGGCCCCGGAAACAGGCCGTGGTTGACATTAAGCAGCAACTGGAAAGACGAACGTGATGCGCATTTAAATCCCCAACCATCTCCTTCCAATAAAGATTTCCACTCTGCAAAAGAGAAATAAAATCTCGTACATAAACGTCTGGTTAAATCTTTGGTGGCCCCCGTGGATGACACAAATGAGGGCCAAAACGTCGTCGAAATGAGCTAATCCTGGCTGTCATGGGCTACCGCCCCGTTCAAGAACCGCCATTAGTCCGTACAGAACGGCATCTGCCGCAACAAAGGCTAGATTTCTCAACAGCCAAAGACCCTCATCATAACATCACATTTTGAAACTGCATGCTTGTGATGCACCGGGTACCCTGGGCTTGGTCGAGGTACATACAGGGCCACAGATGGACAATTGGAATCCATTTTAACTGATACGGCTCGCAAGCTTCTCTTGTGCAGTTCCAACGGCATAATGAAAGCAGACTAAGGGCTATATTAAGTCTCGGAGTTGCAGTTTCAAGACGTTTTTAAGACGCGTTGAAATATAAGAAGCCTTGACACGACAATTCAATGCACGCATGTGAATAAGCATATTGCTATTTTGGAGTTACACTTCAAGCTCCGTCAAGCCGAGCATCAAGCACTTGTCCCATTTTCAGTTGGCTTCTCAAGCACAGCCAGGATATTCCCGCGGAGACCTGGTAACCTCGGATAAGGCCTGCGCACGACCGTGTTCGTCATGCTCCTGAAACATGATGCGTCGTGACGCAGTTAAACCCGGCTCTGGCTTGTCTCCCCTGCGCCACTGACAGATTTAATTGCTTCTCTAACGTAAGCTTAGCCCCGCGACTCGACCTACAGTGTGAGACAGGCCCTAGCGGCATAATAAGCATCTTACAGGGCCAGGTGGCGGCGAAGCAGGAGTTACCCGGATATTTTGTCATTGGGGCTTTTAGTCAGTTTTAATATTGCAGCTTGTGCNTGTGAGACAGGCCCTAGCGGCATAATAAGCATCTTACAGGGCCAGGTGGCGGCGAAGCAGGAGTTACCCGGATATTTTGTCATTGGGGCTTTTAGTCAGTTTTAATATTGCAGCTTGTGCTTTGGTCTTTACTTAAAAGCTTATTTAGCCCTAACAGCCTCTGCTACTTTTTCTCCCTCTTATCTACAGACGCCTGCTTTACTTACTAATGAACAAGGTCTGCAAGGCAAAATGAAGGAATATAAAAAATAAGAATAAGAAAATAAAAACAAAGGATGGGAAAAGAAAAATTCTTCTTGCACCTTGTTACTCGTGTAAAGAAACGGAGATATCCGCGCCCTTATCGCTTTGGCTTCCACTGTTCTGTTATCATTACCCTCAAGGGTGTGGGGGTTGCTGTCCCAGAACTAAACTTAACCCCCGGGCCAAAACTTCCGGGTTAGAGGGGATAGACCCGCCGCTCGAAAGTTTGAATTGCGGACAGGACTGATGTTTTAAGAAAGAAAATGTGAGATCGAAGGGACAGGAACCGCGAGTTGAGAAAGGCCAAACTAGTATGGCATCACGGCTTGCGCAGTGTTTCTCACATGCTGTACTCCTCGGATAACCAGTTGCGGTATAGTGGATTCAACATCCACGAAAATCATGGTTCTGATTAAGAATATATAATTAATGTGCTGTCTTTCGGTCCTTCGATTTCCCTATTGTTTGTCTATTGTCAGTTTCTATGAGCCTGTATATCTTTTATATAGACTTGCCGGTTATATCTTTGGCTTAAAATTTTTCCTCCCGCTCTCCCGAAAAAAGCGAGAAATACCAAGGAGTAATCCCATTCTTGATCGCTATGAGTACTCCGCATACACGCCTGCACAATTTCATATATGGCGCATCCTTACTCATACTACCCCTCTCCCTTACCACTCTTTAAACAGTTTCTAATTCTACGCCCTGTACTTTCTCTTACCGGCCCCTTCTATTCTCGCGTTTAATCATATACTATTTCCTCTTTGAGATTTGCGCTTTGACTTGTTCATTACCCCTCACCCTACGCCCCATTTTCTGTTGCGTAGTGCTTCCAAAATCTTTATTATGCCTTTTCGGCTTCTTATTACTTCGTTCTTATAAGTTATATCTCTCACCTATGTCCCATTTATTTACCTATTCCATCTTACCCTCCCCCCTTCCCTTATCTTCCACGTATCAAGGTGCATCAACCATCACTCCTACGTCAAGATCAAACACNCCCCTCACCCTACGCCCCATTTTCTGTTGCGTAGTGCTTCCAAAATCTTTATTATGCCTTTTCGGCTTCTTATTACTTCGTTCTTATAAGTTATATCTCTCACCTATGTCCCATTTATTTACCTATTCCATCTTACCCTCCCCCCTTCCCTTATCTTCCACGTATCAAGGTGCATCAACCATCACTCCTACGTCAAGATCAAACACACACTGTCACCACCAACACCAAATCAGCGGGCGCAAATTTCATAAGTCGCTAAGCACGGAATCGCCTTCAACTTTCATTTCCCTTCTGCCTTTTCCTTCGTCTTTTATATCGGCATTTATACAATACCATCCCTAGCTGCCCGTTGGCTCTGTTTCGCAGGGCCATCCGCGTTAAATTATTCAAATTTACCCCTTCAATCAATCCCTTCGGCGCCCAAGACTACGACGACGGTCTTGACCTTACAAGGTCACCTGAATGCAACGCCATGGTTTCTTCTATCGCAAAAGAAAAGTTCTACTTCCATGAGGAAATTGTCACTGATAATAACCGAGAAACATCCTCAGGTTTTCGAAGTGGCAGCTCTTACTCGGTCTCTGCCGAGGATCACGCAACTTCAAAACTCTCTAACAGCATCCTACGGCCTGGTGCACCTGAAGATAGCGAGTGTACCAAAGATGACATGGCTATCTCTAGCAGGCCCTCGCACCAAGTTGACTACCTGTCCCATGATTGGCGGGAGGAGGATATTTGGTCCTCGTGGCGATACGTTGTGATGCGCCGAGGAGATTTGTCTGATAGCGAACGGTTAGAAAATGCTGTTTGGAGAACTTGGGTTAAGGCCAAATATGACCTAACAACAATTTCTCCCGAGAAACTCAATTGGTTTGTACTCCTGGTATTAGACATGATGTTTGATTTAAATACTTACATGTCTCTAAGGCTTAAGGACCACGATATAACCTGGCTTTATGGCCCTCTACACTCGGTACCGAATCCCTTTGATTCCACACAGACCGAGCTGTCCGAGGTACCATTGCCCAAAACCGATTCAAATGTGAACCTTGATAGGAAGCCAATCCTGAAGAAGCGGAGCATGTCCGAAGAAATACTACAACGATCGTTATCAACAGCTTCGATATCCAAGCAAGCTAGAGCTGCTGGTAAAATGCAGGAGACCGGAGATCTCTCTCTACCATTTTCTCTAGGTCAGCTGGATAGTGCAAACAGCAGTGTCACTCTAGTCACAGAGTCTTCTGGAACTATATCCCCTGATGGCGAGCGAAAGCGCACTCATTTCAACGAACAAGTTGAGCAATGCATTGCTGTCGAAGTTGAAGGCATCCACCATGATGATAACGAGCCGGACACTGGCCGATATGGCGATGATAGTGATCCAGACGATGGTGTGATGGTGAAGTGCAGGAAGACAAGGACGTGGCCGTTATTTGAACGGGACACTCCAGAGTCAAGGTTAGTTGAAGGAAAAACAATTGCCATGCTCCCGTCTACTACTATCAAGAATTGGGAAGACTATCCAGGACAAGTAGGGACAGCTAGCAAGCACTCTAGAAGCCCAGCCATGCCCTCTTCGTCAGAAGATAATCATGGACCTGATAAGCAGACCCAATTATTCGTTGTCGAGGAAAGGGACCAAGACAGTCTCGACGATGTACGGCTGAGCCCCTGCGAAAGCTGGCCGCCATCACCCGCCGAAAATACCACCAGCGGCCTTCCCTCGTGGCTCTCTTCGAAGAGCCTTTGTGAGGAGCCGGTGGGCATGCGAATAACTCCTTCTGGCATGCTCATGCCGTATGAGGAGGAAGAAATACCATCGGCAGACGGCANTGCCGAAAAGCCTTCCCTCGTGGCTCTCTTCGAAGAGCCTTTGTGAGGAGCCGGTGGGCATGCGAATAACTCCTTCTGGCATGCTCATGCCGTATGAGGAGGAAGAAATACCATCGGCAGACGGCATTCTCGGCCGTATTATAGATACGGTTAATACCGCCCGTGACATTGCTCATGTTATCTGGACCGTGGGCTGGAAGAAGTGATGAGGCCTCACCCGTTGGATTTTGCTGACTTTGGTGGGTTATGAAACGCATTTCATGTTTATGATATCCGTCTTTGTCAGTGATACACTTCGATTGGAATACATTTTCAGGCTTCACTAGGCTCATCAAGAGATAGAGTGGCTATATTGCCATGGGGTGCATTATAAGGAACGTGCATTACAATATACATGCGTTTCACGAGGTTTAATACGGTATATGCTGAAGTTGCAAGGAATTAGTTATGATTTAGTGAGTGTAGAAGGTATATCCTAAATAAAAAAGAAGGTATAAAGGAAGATCAGAGAGATGTTGTAGACAGCCCAGAAATTTTAAGAAACATATGTCAGTCGCGTCACTATTTAGCCTGCAATGAAAAGCTGGTTTGGTATAATAATTGAAAATCGTCTTTGAGTAATGCCGAATTCGACACTCTTAGGTAACAGCATGTCACTGTAGCGCTCGAGAACAGAACTTTGGCTATTGTGGTTTTTGTACACGAAGCCACATCTTCTGAAATGTCAAGAAGTAGCAGCCCGAAGGTTTTTTGTCATGAACTTGCTGTTAAGCTTGGCAGAGGCTTGTTTCTCGTATCTCGCTCGCTAAGTCTTCCACGAACTAAGAGCATCGGTCGAATAGAATAACTGGATCACCATCTGAAAGAACTATAAAACCAAGCAGGTACCGAAAAGCCGAGAAACAGATCCTTTGAAAAGCCACTGACCAGGGTGTAGAGTTGCATTTGCGTCTGCACGACAGTCAATGAACCCCTCTATTGAGATTGAGTGCCGCACTATCTCTGTGTTTAGTCACCGCTAATGTGAAGTATCAGATCAAACTGTCAAATTGTCGGTGTTCACATAAAGTCCAGTGATCAGACTCCTCGTTTATTGCAAGCTACGACATCCTGTAACTTGACATCTTCAGCATCACGTAAGCAGAGTTGCTTATCTTATCAAAACACTTGCACAGATTACTGGAAAGTTTGCAGATTGGGAATTTAATGGCCTGAACCAAATGACAATTATCATGATCCGCGATGGCATAGACTCCAGATATTGATCTACCCGTTACAATGAGTGACATTACCTTTAACGGGACTAGCAGTTTTCAGAAAACATCGATCAATCAGTCCGATCAGGCAATTTGAAGTATCATTCACCAACAGAGGACACAGTGGAGTATCTCAGTCCCTTGACTGGAAGGGTGATGTGCCATGTAATGCCAAGCCAATAACACCATCTTCCCGTAGATAGTTTGGACAATCGGCCTAGNCAATGAGTGACATTACCTTTAACGGGACTAGCAGTTTTCAGAAAACATCGATCAATCAGTCCGATCAGGCAATTTGAAGTATCATTCACCAACAGAGGACACAGTGGAGTATCTCAGTCCCTTGACTGGAAGGGTGATGTGCCATGTAATGCCAAGCCAATAACACCATCTTCCCGTAGATAGTTTGGACAATCGGCCTAGCGAACCTGGACCAAAGGACCGACTAGACAGCTTGGACTGTAAATTGTTGTACGGATACTGGATATCGCATGTAGTTGGCTCCATTAGACATGGAGACAAGTTCGATGGTAGATAGATTTCCTGAAGTTTGGCTGCATTTCAGTCTATTAGATTAGCCGTATACCAGCTCTGACCCCATTTTTGGAACTCAGATGTCAAACAATTATCACAAATACCTACCAACAGCCGTATGTGCTATGACCATCCATTCTTTGTTTTTATCCAAAATTAACTTTTTACTACCATGATTTCGCCTCTCCTCCCCGAAAATGAATCACCCTATCTGAGATACCGTCAACCCGAATTTGATGGTGCTTCTATGACTATGACTGATCAAGATAGTTCTGCTCTTTTTGGAGCTGGGAGGGTGGCATTCTTTACACAATAATTCGCCAAAACGATGTCCCGCTTCTTGAAAGATATCTGAAGAATTCACGTTCGACTGTTCGTCATAATGACTCGCTTTCCACCTCCTACGATCCCTTCTACATCCCAGTCGAAAGTAGAAGCCTTGACGCTCTTAAAACCTTTCTGGCTCACTACCCGACAGTTTTTAGTCCCGCTCAGGAGAGCAGTTTCCGTGACCGCGGATTCCTTCAGTTGAATCTGGCCGCAGAATATGCCTATATTTAGATAGTGCAATTTTCACTTAATAACCAGCCATGTTTAACCCAATTAACTCCTGAGTCGTGGGCAATGACGCGCTATGAGTCCTTCTATTCTCAACACTGGGTTGACAGAAAGGAGGCTATCATGAACTTGCCGCTTGATTTGGGTGAATTTGCTTCTGATGGTGACTTGCCGGTAGCTGAAAAGAAAATAAGCGATACTGTTCTTACTTCGGCTGTGAAATCGGCAGGCCCTGGATTGGTCAAAAGACTTATTCAAGGCGGCGTTGATGTCCATGCCAGGGCACGAAACTGCCGACACGACTTGGGATTTCATAGCCAATATGGTTATATTGATAATGTTACTGCAATATTTATTACCTACGTTTACAGAATTCTTAACGCTATTCAGGTTCTGCCTGATTATCGAGGTAACGAAATTAATGCTGTAGATACGATACGGGCTGGCGATAGCCGGGGAAGCCTTCCTCTCCACTGGGCAGCTCGAAATCGATCGAACTTTCTAATGAGCCCTCAAGACAGGGTCCAAAACGCGACAAGAGTTATTGATTTTCTCTTGGATATCGATCCTACGACAATTAACGTCCAGGATAATGAGGGAAACACGCCTTTACATTACGCCGCCCAAAATTATGGTCAACGGAGCAAGCAGTATACAACTATCCTTAAATTACTAAGTAACAGGGGCGCAGATGCAAGCATACTCAACAAGAGCGAAACACCTCTGCACGCCTTCTTCTTCGGCGGCAGTAACTATAAACCCTTCCACACAGATGCTATAGCTATTCTCCCAGCCCACGGCGCAAAGGTCACAAATAAAGATGACAATGGCAACACACCCTTGCATCTTGCCTCTTCTAACCTGAATCAAGTAGATGCTATCTCACTTCTGCTCCAGCAGGGCGCCAATCCCGCTATGAGGAATTCGAAACTCGAAACGCCCCTTCACAGGACTGCTGGTGGCAGTCTCTGTAGAGTAAAGGACATCAACAGAATGGCAGCGGGAAAAACAGGAGCGCAAGAGAATATTTTGGCGAAACTGGTGGAGGTTGGAGGAACTACGTTGATGGACCTGCCAAATGCGGAGGGAAAGTCAATAAAGCAAATTCTTGAAGAACGTAGGAAGGAGCGGAAGGAGCAAGAGGATAAAGACTGGTTGATTAGGAATGGATGGGGTTGAGGGAAGCCAGGGAATAGAACGATCAAGCTATAGGAGAGGAAGATAGCCCCACGTTGTACAGGATAATAAAGATCGTATTATCTTTTCCACAGCTTAAGACCCTCCATTTGCTTCCGTAGAGAGGAATGATAAGCGTAGCTAAAAGCCTGTTTCTTATACGAACACAGCTTAAGCCTTTCAACATATTTATTTTAATGTAAACATTCCTGTTATCTGATAAGGTCAGATGAACCATGATCGCTCAAGTTCACGTAGCAGAAAGACAATGAGAGACACTAATTCTGACTTATACTGCCAAGGGGATGACGAAGAAAACAGTGCTGGGGTTTGGGTACTTCCCAACGCAACAATGTGCCATAGCGCAAGCAGTCTTGGACTCAGGAGTGTGAGAACCAGGCTTGGCAATGTCGCGATAATCTGGCCAGGGAATAGTTGGAATTGCTGGGTTAAGTTGAAATTAAGCTGCTGTAGACAAGGGGAAACTTTCATATAGTATCAGGAAGTTGGCGACCCAAATACCTCCATGTGAATGTGTTTGTCATCAACACCCAGATCCCGAAGTGCCTTGCTCTGAGCATTCATAAACGGCGATGGCCCACAGATGTAGTAATTCGCTTCTGGCAGAATCACCTTATGCTTAACCTCTGCAAGATCCACGCGCCCCTCATGATCGTAATCAAGCCCCAGTATATCATCTTCTTCAACCCGCTCATAGTAAACAAGGCGGGTGACTTCCGGATGGTCTCTCACAATCTCGATGAGGGTGTCTTTCATAGCATGGACGCGTGAGTTGCGTGCAGCATGGATGAATACCACTTTCCTCGGTTTGCCTTCCTGGGTTATCTTCTTGAGCATGGCCATCATAGGTGTCAGTCCAACTCCTCCGCTAATAAACACCACGGGCGTTGTAGTGTTGATGTCCAAGACGAAATCACCAAATGGCATGCTGATATCCACCTCCGACCCCTCCGGCAGCAACTCGTGCAGGACATTGGATACTCGGCCGGCTGGTTTTATATCCGATGCGAATTCTCTCTTAACGGAAACTTGAAAATACTTTCCATTTGGCACGTCAGACAGGCTATATTGCCGGGGCTGGTATGTCCCAAGCTCAGGCACAAAACATCGAATACTGACAAACTGGCCAGGCTTGTAGGATGGCAAAGCTCCCTTGTCGGCTGGCATGAGATGGAAAGAGATGATTTCCTCGCTCTCTCTCACTTTGTCAGAAATGAAGAATTTGCGCCATCCGTTCCAGCCGCCCGGTGTCGCCATGGCCTCTCGATACAATCCTTCCTCAAAAGTAATGAAATACTCAGCGAGCTGGTAGTATGCAGCGTCCCAAGCATCCAAGACCT
>WEYU01000080.1:0-13166 GCA_011036685.1 Fusarium cf. nygamai | reverse complement strand
CTTGAGTCCTTCGTGTCAGGATCCAATTGAGGTAGTCAGCTGCGTTCAATATGTTCAGCTTCGTGCCTGCTCATCGGCTGAGGTGAGACGGATACTGATCCTAAAAGAGTCTGCACCTGCAGCTGCACCCTACAAGCAGCCAATGATTTCGTACTGATCTATGAATGATCAAGTAACAAACAGGTGTCTTGATAAGAATTATGCTATAAGAGATCTCTAAATTATAGGCTCAAGATGGGCTTTTTGGTGCCTTCTCTTGTCTCTTCTTAGTCTTGATTAACTCCTGGAGTCCTGGGATTGTGTCGTGCAGGTTAATCACTGCACTAAAAGAAATACATAGCTGCCTGACGCTAGATTCGATTCGAGAAACTGAGACTGCTATAAATAGGAGCGCTAGCACTAAGCTTACGTACAATCAAGGTCTGATTGGCTCTAAAGGTATCGTATACTTTTTCCCCATGATCAAAATTAAGTGATGCCGCTCACAGTAGCCATATCAATGCGCAATAAATATAAGAACACATTAAGTCAAGCTCGGTAACTACCTATAAGAAGTAAGAAAATACTAGGCCTTGAGGTAAGGTGTTATAATAAACTTAGTAAAAGGTATCCTAAGTCCATACTAAATTTATCCTAAACTTATGCTAAGTTACCTAAGTTTTTTATCACTTAGGATCAAGGTCACAAGCTTTCTTTCCTCCCCTAGACTACTCCTTTATTCCTATACATCTCAATTTCTCATCAACATGAAGTTAGTAATATCTACTATTGCCCTGTTGGTCGCAGTGGCTATCGCAGCACCAAGCCAGTATGCGGCGCCTTCTCAAGTACAGACCAGAGTCGAGTGGCGGAAGTTGTCGAAATCAGCCCAAGCAGACTATATCAGCGCTGTGAAATGTCTGGATAAGCTTCCTTCCAAGATTGGCCTCAAAACATCTCACTATAACGACTTCCCCCTACGTTCATACACAGCTTAATATCCAGAGTGAGTCTAACATCCTTCATCTCTAAGCTGATGATGCTGACCCTGCTTAGTCCATTTTGTGGCTCAATTCCTGCCCTGGCACCGGTATTTTGTGCATCTTTACGAGAACTCCCTACGAGAATGCGGATATCGCGGCTTTATGCCCTATTGGGATTGGACACTCGATCTCCAAAGACATGTCTAAAAGCCCAGTATTCTCGAACGATAAGACGCGTGGTTTTGTTTTCGGCTTACTTTTAGTTCGCGAATCGCAGAATGAAAGCGTGCAACATCGTGNTATTGGGATTGGACACTCGATCTCCAAAGACATGTCTAAAAGCCCAGTATTCTCGAACGATAAGACGCGTGGTTTTGGCGGTAACGGCCTGAACGGAGGGTTTGTGAGCCCGTCGCGACCGAACCCTCTGGCGATGTGTGTCCTCGATGGCGCATTCAACAACTTCACTGTGCAATACTATGACAATACGTTGAGGCCGCATTGCTTGAATCGCGGGTTTAACGACGGCTTAGGACAGGCCGGCAAGTTTCAAGGTAACTCTTATTCGCCACAGGTGGTGTCGAAGATAATAAAAAACTCCCTGAATTTCGCTACTTTCGCCACAGACCTTGAGAATGGACCACATGGTGCTATCCATCAAGCCGTTGGAGGAGACCTCATACCATCAACATCACCTAACGGTAAGCTTCATGCGAAAAAGGACCCCCTCGGCTTTTGTTGTAACTAGCGTTCTCTCTCATACAGACCCTCTCTTCATGCTGCATCATGCACAGATCGATCGTTTGTGGTGGATGTGGCAGCAGAAGAGTCCTAAGCAGCGAAACTCGGACTATTCGGGTATTTTCGGCACGCTTTTTGAGAATCTGGGNAAAAGGACCCCCTCGGCTTTTGTTGTAACTAGCGTTCTCTCTCATACAGACCCTCTCTTCATGCTGCATCATGCACAGATCGATCGTTTGTGGTGGATGTGGCAGCAGAAGAGTCCTAAGCAGCGAAACTCGGACTATTCGGGTATACGTATTCTTGCGTCTGGTGCAGTAGATAAGAAAAAAAAGCAAGCCTGAAGGACAAGATGCCTATGCTCGGCCTCGGCCCTGATAAGCCTGTCTCCGAGCTGATGACAACGTCGTCGAACTTAATGAATTATCGCTATGAATGATCGACACGAAGGATGAGTTTAGAAGAAAATGCTAAAATAAACTCAGTAAAGACTCCTCTAAACTTAGACTAAAATGCCTAAGTCTTTTCATTACTCAGGATAAAGGTCTTATATTTTTAACCCCTCCCTGCCTCTTTACTAAACTTTCAAGAACTCTATCTCTTAGAAAAGCTATAATAAAACTCCTCCATCTGACTCATCTTCTGAAGTAATTTCCTCAGAGTCATAACTCCAGTGATTAGTTACTGCCAGATCTGACAGTGACTGTTCATCTTCACATTCATCGCTCGAAGACGAAATGTTATCGTAATCAGGCTCGTCATCATCTGAGTTCAAATCTGAACAGCTCTTGGGTCTGAAAGTATATCGGCCTTCATTCCTGGAACGCTTAAAATACCCAACTCGGAAGCGTGGACAATGGCGGTTGTGTGTATGATCAAGGTCTGATTTCTTAGTACAGGAGTACTGAAAGACCAAAAGACAAATTCCACAATTATAACAAGGGCCGTGATAGTAATCACAGAAGCAAATCTCGCAATTTGTGCACAAGCCCCGGAATAGTGTCGACTCAAAAGTGGACTCCGCCTCTTCATTTGAAAACTCTGGCCAAGGCTCATCGTTCCAGTAGGGGCAGCGCTCCTCCCTACCACGCCAGAGCTCTTCGAATATTTTACGGCTATAGCCATTTTTATAACTTGCTTTCCGCGGGTAATTGCGTCGGAATATTGAGATGTCGTAGCCACAAATGTCCAGAACACTGTCCCATAGATCACCCATCAAAGAGGACTGTGACATTGAGCAGGGTTTACACATGCTTCCATATGCGTAGTATGAAGGTGTCTGACCCAATCTATTGGCCTCGCAAGGGTCAGTGCCCCTCGATATGAGATACGTCAACAGGTCTCGTCGCTGCAGTACCTTTGAGAATTTCTTTTTCCTGCTTAAAAAGAACCCATGAAGGCCATTTTGTCTCCAGAGAGAAGTCTGTAAACTGTAGCCGTGGCTGATTAGGAGATCCAAAGTTTGCCGCTCCTGCTCTGGATTGAAGCCTTCTGAGAATTCTAACCATGCTTGACAGAAGGCATATATGAAGTCGCTATCCTTATTCGGAGAGCCAGGAAGTACGAACGGGCTAATACAAAAGGTGCGGTATAGTATGTTCCTGGTCCTTTAACTTTACCAATGAGCTAGTTCCAGATTATGCAATGATTCTCTCACCTCAATGTCGCCAATGAAGGCCAAGGTAGCGACCAATATTGGCTGGCCATCCAAGTCAACAGTCGGATCAGCTCCAGCACATAAAAGAGCTTCTGAAAGGTTAATATCATGGCGATGATCGTATGCTATAGTCAGAGGGTTCCTTCATTCAATAGTGTTAGTTTGGGTTCGATTAAGGACTTTGGAAAAAGAATACGTTTGAATGTAGCGGCTTTGGTCGTCGTATTGTGCAACCTCGTCAACATCTAAACCTTGCTGGATGAGAAACCTCAACATTGGAAGATTTCCGACTGCGTGCTAAGATGGGAGCAGGATAATTAGCTTCTCATAGATTGCAAATGATATATCAAGGTGTAGTGAATGCTTACATGGAGTAAAGACCAGCCATTCTCATCATGGTCATGAAGGCTAGCTTTGTTCTCAACTATCAATCTCATAAGATCTTGAACGGAGCCCTGTGATGCCACTTGGAATACGTGCGAGTCGTTGGGGAGAATCTGGCAAACTATTACTCGTGGCAACATGCTTGTGAATCGATCGAAAAGGAGCTGACCCCGGTTCACAGACACGGTGATCATCTTCTTCTTAGTCTTGGACTTTACGGTTAGATTTCCAAGGAACCCCCATCCGCATACTTCGCTGTCTGCAGCGCTTTGTGACACTAGCAGAAGCTTCCTCTGTCGTTTTGTTGTCGTGACTGTAAGGACATTGTCGCCGGTGTCCATTTCTTTGCATTTTCTTTGTTGAAGGATACCAACTCTTGGCTCAGTAGCGTCAAAGGAGTTCATGGATTCTCTTCAAGTTAGCCACTAGTTTCTTATATGACAGATAGAATTACCGGTTTGGTTGACTCTCAAAGATTGGGCCGAGAAAATCAGACTTGTGAATAGCTTCATCTCCTTTGAGACGTCTGCATCTTGATACCCACCCCCTTCTCCCACTTTTGTTAAGTTTGCATCATCCAGAACAGACTGTAATAGCCGCTCTAAGTCGTCGAATATTTCCTGTGCGTCATCAAACTCAATAGTGCATGGCTTCTTTTCAAGTAACCGCATCAATCGAGCGATGGTATCATCCAGAGCGGTCTGTTGCGAAGTCGGTAAATTCTCGTCGTCTAGTTCTACAACCCTTGATGAAATGCCCGATGACCCGGTTTTAGTTTCGGCAGATGTGCTGGATACTTGCAATACCGCCATATCTTGCTGGAGTTGTTGGAGAAAAACAAGCACCTCATTCAATTGTGTTGCTGTAGGCAATGTGTGCTGGAGTTGCTGGATACCAGCAAGTATCTCCGTTGACTGTGTAGCTCTAGATGATGTCTGCTGGAGCTGCTGAATACGAGCCAGTATTTCTGTTGATTGTGTGGCGATAAGCGACGACTGCTGGTCCTGAATGGTGCCCAAATAGAGTGTGAGTAGTTGGACATGCCTCCCGATTACATGACGGATCCGATCGAGGTCTTTCTCCTCAAAGCAAATCTTGAACTTTCGCCATAGTTGGCCTCTTCGGCCATCCGCTCCTGAGACATCGAGTTAGCGAAGCTTGGCCTCAAATCCGAGCAGATCATCTCTGCATTTCTTGACCATTTGCTCAAGCTTTGATCTGTCAGCGGGTCTAGCTGTTGATGACACCACTTGCAATATTCTCTGAAGAATACTCTGGAGCTGGGACACGTCATCGTTGATAGAGCTAAGGATTTCGGGGCCGTCTTTAATTGCTGACAGAGCGCCGTAGATTTACTTGGTAGCGGAAAACGCGACAGTCACAAATGTGAGTATGCTGGTAGTAGCACCCACGGGCTCCATGGACACTGATACTGGCTGCTGACTACGGGATGAAGGTAGTAAGGAAGAAAGTTTTCATGAAAGACTCAACTGGATTATCAACCGGCTAAAGAGTCGGTGAATGAGGGAAGATTGGCCAGAGGATCTTTGTGTTTTCACCGATAAGACAGGCACAGCCTGATTTGTGACATTGAATATACATTTCACCACAGCCCCCAAGGGCTCGTTCACGGTATGACATGGCATCATTTCATTGGCGCGTGTACAATGCGCAATTGCGCAGAACGTTCCCAGTGGTTCAGAGCCGCAAATTACTGGGTCAAGTTACATGCTTTGCAAGCAGATGAGACAGCCACAGGTCACGCCTTGGCAAATGCCTCGCATGCATTTCTATATTGTAGCCTCAGAGTAGATTCTAAGTTCTATCCACTAAAATGAGCTCTTAGCCAGCTACCCTAAATAGATATAATAATCAAGAACGCGGGTATCACCTCTAGAGAGTCATTAGAGGCTAAGTACTTAAGCTATTATAGGTATAATAATACGCCTTTAGAGGACCTTAGGCCATTCTTATAATGCCTAGAAGATCTATATATATATCTGCTATCTTATATATTGTAGGTAAGCGGGTAAGTAGATTTTATAAAAGGTTTTAAATATTTTCTTCAAGTTCTTCGCATAAAGTCTACCTCACTACTAATTCTTATCACTATAAACCTTCATCCATACTGCACCCGGTGGTCCTGCCGTAAGGTTCATTTGCTGGAAGGCATATTTTCCAATTTTAGTATCCATATCAGTGTGAGAAAAGAGCTGTGTTTTACTTGGCTTGCAATCTTGTAGTTTGAAGGTGTACCAGCGGACTGTCATGAGCAGCACGATACGCATCTGATCCATAGCTAGAGATTGACCCATACATGACCGGAGACCACGCTCGAAAGGGCGATATCCGTTTCGGGCATACGTCTGTGATCCAGTAAACCGCTCTGGCATAAACCGCTTTGGCTCTGGGAAAATAGTGGCATCATAGTGCATCATGTAACTGCAGATGCCTACAGCATGGTCTTTGATTGGATAAGACTGCCCTTGGTACTCAATCGTATCTCTAGAGCGAAGGTTAGCCAACAAGAAAGGAAGCTTACTAGGAGGCGAACTTACACATCTGGTGGAGGGTCTCGACATACCATGGAGATAGGGAAGAGCCGCATTGTTTCCTGTAGAACTGCAGTCGTGTAATCTAGGCCTTGTAACAGTGAAGGATTTTCTTGTAGGCGCTGAACCGTTCGGGCAGGGTCTTTGTCAATCCTATCATGTTCCTCACAAAGCTTTCTCCTAGCCTCGGGATGAATAGAGAGTAAGATGTAAACGTACTTTGATGTATGTTAGCTTTTCGTCTCAACCAAGACATCTTCCGCTACTTACAGATAATACATCGGCTGTTGTATTGAACCCGGCCGCTATCATGCCTTTAGTACTAAGGATAAGGGGCGTCAGAAAACGTTGGGTATATTATATGTAACCGGTCTGGAGATTCTTACTTTTCCAATATTAACTTAGTTGCAAACTCGTCCAAAGGCCTTTCGTTCTTCTTGTAATCCAGGATCATTCTGTCAACTAGGCATTTGGGACTGCTTTCCACCTTATCAGTGGTTTCAGAGTCTTGTAAAGCCAATACTCTCTGCTGAATGCTTCGGTTCACCTCAAAGTCTATCGCGTCTACGAGACGTTTCTGTCGCCTACTGGCCAACCAAGCTGGGTTTTCGGCGACTTTTTTAATTTATCTGNTTTTCGGCAAGCTTTTAGAGGGATAGAAGCTCTGGCAGACGTTCGACCGAGGATATCCAAAATCTCCCCTAAGTCGCGGTGTAATTGGGAGCCTGTGGTTTGAGCATGCGACGACTTGCCAAACACTATCCAGCTTACCACGTCAAACAGAAGCTCCCCGACTTTAGCCGAGATATCGACATCTTCCCCGTTCTCAGCGCAGGTTTTCAACTTGTCACAAAAGATACTCGTTTCCTGGATCATGAACTTGTGGTAGGTTTTAACCGCTCCTGGTGTAAGGCCCGGGCCAAGCATGCGGTGCAGTGTTTTCCAGAGGTTCCCATTAGTGGCTTCGATGGCGGTTGAGCCAAGGGTTCCATCTAAGAACTTCCCAATCAGTTGACTTTGTGGGAAGGCCCTGATGGTGGTCGGTAAAGCAGCACTCTCGGGGCTGCTGCAGAATATGAACCGTGGCCCAACAGGCCACAGGTCAAGGTAAAAGATGTCGGGTAAGGAGTAGTCCTCTTTCATCTGCGCAAGTGCAGCTTGGAAATAACTTCCAGGGGGAAGCCTTCTGGTGTACAACCCAAACACTTTGATGTGCCCCCATAGCCATGAATGCGGGGGTCCCGGCTAAATTTACTGTATGTCAGCCGAATTATCAAGTGGGTGCAAGATTTGGTAATGTCATATGAAATGAGGTTCAAGAGACGGGCGTTGTGATGCTTGATTTGGCCCGGGCCAAAGCGAGGAGACAATAATGGAATGGTAAATGAACACGTACGAGACCTCGATAGAACTGACGGTACTTGATAAGCCGGAAGATGAGGTAGGCTAAAAAAGCCGCCGAAAACAACATTTTCTACACTGATAAGACCTCCCTTGGCAGTCTTGCTACTGAGAACGGCACATGGAGTCTTAGCGGTGTCATTGATAGGTCTATTTATGAGGCTTTCCTGAATGATGGTGTCGACAGTGTTACCAACACTTTCTTCTCCACAGAGCCGTTGACACTCATGATCTTCAGCGCAACTGACCTGCCGGAGGATGTCAAGGTTAGTGTCAAGGTTCATGCTTTGGAGAGTGCTTGGAAAGAGATGGAGAATGATGATGGACTTGTAGCGGGAAACAGAACATCGAGTTCATCATAGTGTATAGCATTTGAAGTATATATGTAGAAATATGATATTGAAGCTTTGATGACTGCTTCTGAGATACTGATAACCTCGAGCTACATTCTGTTCCATTTCGAACTCTAAACCTTTACTCATTTTCTGTCCAATGTACTGAAAAGCTTATGCTGCTTGATCGGCGAGATAGAGATCAAGGCTAGTACTGCCCAAGCCAGCATCATCAACCAAACATGTCCAAAAGTTTGCCTAAGTGAGTCCATTACTCCCTCATACCAGCCCTCCGGCAGATGATGAACCTCGGTTAGGTCATCTTTTATACGTCTAATCTCTTCCGCCGAATTAGGCCTAAGCGGGTGATCCGTTTGTCGGTGCAGGCTTATAATACGTGGGATCAATACTTCAAGCTAGCCGACTGTTTACGCATCGTGCTGCGCAAAGAACGAAAGCCATCTTCGCTTGCCTCTGTTGGTTCGATTGAGTCTCCTACCCCTCCATACACAAGAAGACAAAGTGACGACTCTGCGTACTCTTCACCCTCAGAGGGTCACCTAACATGCGGACGCTCCAGCCCTGGAGCCAAGAGATTGAGTGCGGGACATGATGTGCCTGGGCCTCCGTACCAAGACACTGGGAAGCCGACCCTGGCCATTCTATGGAACCTCGCTGAATCCAGATTATTGAGGATCTTACATGGCACATTCTCCTTCGATCCTGTTTCCTTGTTTCCCACCGCTGGAGCTTGTGAAGCGGCACTCACCTTGACCAATGAAATCCAGAAACATGCGAACATGGAGAGTTCCAAAATGACCTGCATGCTGTCTTTCATTCCGCGGCGCAGAATCCCACAGATAATGTCTTCTTCTGTATCGCTGCTGCTCGAGACTGAAGACATAATTGAGAATTGGCCTCTGCGAATGAACACGCTCAAGAATCAGGCTCAGATACTTAGTGGAGCAATGATGTTTGAGATGAATGCTCCTAGAGCGCCTGTCAAGTTCACTGTCGATCGCAGCAAGTTTGCCAGTCGACTTGTGCCATATGAGACGGAAACCCACGAAGAGAACCTCAGTCTGATGTTCTGGGACCGTGCTCTGACAGACTTCACAACTAAGGGAAGATGGTCTCCTGGTCGAATTACATCGTTCTTGCAGATCCATGCGTTTCTGAGGGATCCTGTTTGTGGACTGCGCAACAGCTTTGAATCCCGCAAAGATAATTTCCTGAGACTGCTCACCGACCTCACGAAGGAGCTGGAAGAGTCGAACACGACCATTCGCAAAGATGTCGCAGCGCAGTTGGCAGCCGAGTCTTCATTCCTCTCTCAACCCCTTGTCAGTAAAGCAAGCTGCGTTCACTTTTCGGAGGATCAGCAACTTGTATACTCATACGTTGACATTTTCGATATGGCACGATCCGAGTTCTCTTTCCCAGAAATTGTGATTGGCATGATCGGCGATATTATTAATTGCAGATCTGGGGACACGATCCATATTGCCCGGATTGCTGTAGCAAATATCCATCCCGTTTGTTCAAGCCATGAGTCTCGGCAAGTCATCATAGATGGTAATAACCGGATTACTACCCTGACCTTCATCAAATTCGTCTCCATCTAGGACTCTCAAAGCTTGAGGAAGCCGAAGATAACTTGCGAGAATACTGTCGGGATAGTTGATTTGGGCCAGTTTATTTTGTCGACTTCTGCGCTGTGCTAGACATGCTCCGGAACAACGCGGTGCATATTTTGAGCCAGCTGCAGACTGGTGTTGATTTGGGACACTTCAAGCATATCATGCAGGTGCCGTGTCTAATCACGGAAGAGGCATCTTACATCACCAAGGTGTTGGTCAATGGAGAGGAAATTGCACAGCCAATTCATCAGTTCATTTTTGCAACGGATGATTTGCTTGTAGCATTGCCGGCAAAGATGCAGTGCCATGGGCGGGCGAAGGGGTTCAAGGCGCTTCCAGTTAGGTAGATGACACGTATTCTAGGAATATTTCAGGCTTTAGTTCATCATAAATTCTAAGATCTGAGTGATGTCTCTATGGCGATTGCTTGGTGTAGATGCTACCAAGAAAGCATCACTCTTTCATGGCCCAGTCAGCAGCAGCGATAGCATGAATCTTTGCAGTGTCAAATACCGGCAGCTCACTTCCCGCCTCATCAACCAATAGACCAATTTCGGTACATCCCATGATCAAACACTGAGCACCTTCAGCCTTGAGTCTGCGGATGACAGCGTGATAGTCCTCGCGAGAGTTCTCTTGAATGATCCCGTTGCAGAGTTCCTGGTAAATAACATTGTGCACCGTATCTCCGTCGCTATCATCTGGGACAATGACCTTGAGTCCGAATTTCTCGACCAGGCGCTGCTTGTAAAATTCTTTCTCCATGGTGAAGCGCGTCCCGAGGAGGCCGACGGACATGTAGCCTGCTTTGATGATGGCCTCGGCAGTAGGATCGACGATGTGGATGAGAGGTAGTTGCGATGCGGGTTCGATACCGTGAGAAACGAAGTGCATGGTGTTGGTGCAGAGGACCAGAGCATCTGCACCAGCGAGCTTCAGTTTGACCGCTGCANTCTTCTGAGTCGAAAATCAAGCCGAAAAGCTGCATCATTGAGCATCTCGCCAGCTTCGTCCCATTTTCCCGCGTGTTGCAGGGCTTCGATGTTGGCAAAGTCGAAGGAAAACACGATGCACTGGGCAGAGTGAAGGCCGCCTTGAATTTCGCGAACGCGACGATTGATCTCTTGGTAGTAAGTCGTAGTCGACTCCCAGCTCATGCCGCCGATTAGACCGAGCGTCTTCATCGTGCTTGTTGTTGTTGTTGTTTGGGCTTCTGGTCTTGACACGTGGCTCCTGTGCGATGTTGATCAAGCTGTGAGTGCGGTGTAAGAGGAAGGTTTTGCTGCAGCCACTCAAAGCAGATTTGTTATCGCGGTGGCTGACTCATGCTTGGTACGTACTCGAGATTTTGATGACTTGCAAAAATGAATCAATTCCGCCACTACTACCTATTGGATTGAACTTGGACATGGCACCTGAGACAAGCATCAACCTTTGTCTGTACGACGGTAGTCATATTCCCTCTGTATTGACGCGTGAGTCGCATTCGCTCCACCGACTGGTATGCAGTGGTAAGGCAGGAATTGTGAGCCGGAAGAATAAGGATCGTGCAGCGCTGGAGTTATAGTCTAAGATATATGTCATAATCCCTTTTATCTTGAATTCACTCTACAAGTTCTAATAGAACTTGGCGCTTCACAAGTAGCATGATGACTTTGAAGTTCATCGTGATCCCTTGAGGCAGCCCAGGCTGGAGACATGCAGTAACTTCAACAATAGAGACTCTCCTTAAACCCATGAGTAATGAGCACCCTTGAAAGCAGTTTCGGTTAAAAAGGTCAAACTGGCTACTGAAACGAGAAGGAGTGAATTGAGTTGAACTATGGAATACGGCTGTACAGACGGAAATGACTGACTGGAGCTAAACTACCAAAAAAACTCGTACTAACTTCGAATCTCCAACACGTCGACATGAAAGCAATGTAGTTCCTCATCAATTTCAACTTCCGGAAACAACAGGAACTCTAAGCGCTGACAATCTCACCCATGACAGCCAGAACATTGGCGGATGCGCGAGAGTTCTCAGCGTTGATGGTGAGGACACCCGAGCCCGAGTCCCAAGTGTTGCCGTGGGACCCATTCTCCTCAGACGAGGAACCAGAAGCACCGATGCGGAATCCGAAAATACTGATGCCACCGCCACCCTGGACCGTTTTCTTGTAGTCCTTTTTCGGCTTAATTTTAGACTTACTAGGGGATAACTAATAGAAAATATAATAAAGCAGGTCTTAGGGATAAGACCTAAAGGAAGGGAGAGATTATATTATAANGTCTTCGCATCACCGCTGAAGCTGATCTCCATGCTGACACCTTGAGCGACGAGCATCTGCGTAGGGCGGACCTTTTGAAACATGGCAGGCGGCTTAGCACCAAGCTTAGCCATGAGGCTCTTGACATCGACGTTCCTGTGCATGGAGTTAGATGATGGTTGGTGAACAAGTGGGATTACTTACCAAGAGCCAGGCTCGAATGGGACGGTCTTGTAGTGCTGAATCTTGAGAGAGACCTTGACGTCCTTCGCGTTGGAGCTCATGTTGAAGTTGGAGTGCTCAACACGTCCACCTCCACTGGCATAGAAGTCAAAGACAGGGAAGCGGCTGAAGGAAGCATTACCCTGAGCTTCAGTGAAGCCGATGTCGTTGAAGGAAGACTGTTGGCCAGTAGAAAGGCTAATGACAAACTCATCTGGTTTCTTGTTCGAGAAACCAACCCAGCCATCAAGCATCTGAGCGTAGCCCGAGATGGAGTACTGAGGGACGTATTGGGTCTCGAGCGGGTCAGGAAGAATGGGTCTTCCAGCAGCATCGTAGGTGACTGACTGAATGCTAGCTTTCATGTTGTATCTGATAGTGATTGGTTAGCCAGATCCGAGATCCATGATATTTGGATACCATGCACACGTACCCTTTCAACTCGGTCAGAGTGTTGGATCCGTTGGCGGCACTCTTCATAGCCTCGGCAAGAAGAGCAGAACCAGCGCCACCAATGGCGTTGGTCTTCATTTGAACTTCATTAGCAGCCGCCTCCCTGTGGTATGCATGTTAGTGAGAAGTCCTCATCGCTCTCAAGGCTGTAAGGTTATGTACCAGTTTTGGAAGGCAACCAGGTAGGCATTGGCATTAAGCGGGGCCCACTGGGCAAATGACTTGGGCTTGTCAGGGTTATCATCGTCTTTGAAGTCCTGCATAGCCTGCTTCTTCGCATCATCCAGCTCAGAGCGAAGAATAGCCAGCCTCTCCTTAGCCTTGTTGAGTCTGTCCCAGGCGTCGGGAGAGTTATCACCACCAGCGCCCTATAGTGATCGCCATCAGTAAATACTAAGACATAAGGCTTAGAGGAAGTCTTACTGGAGTGAGGGTCTGCAGGGTCATGTTAAGCGCTTCAGAGTAGCGTGAGACCTTGCTGGCGACAAAGTTGGGGTTGGTGGGATCCAATAAGAAGTCCGCATACTGGTAGATTCCCCAGTTGGTTTTTCGGCTAAATTTTCATCTATTACC